>PVIJ01004798.1:0-112248 GCA_004024925.1 Scalopus aquaticus
TGCTTCCATACCTTTGCTATTGTGAATAGTGCCGCAATGAACATACAGGTGCATGTATCCTTTCGGATTAGTGTTTTTGTGTCCTTTGGGTAAATTCCCAAAAGTGGTATTGCTGGGTCGTATGGGAGCTCCATGTTTAGCAATTTGAGGAATCGCCATACAGCTTTCCATAGTGGCTGGACCAGTTCACATTCCCACCTGTCTAGTAATTCTTTTAACAAGCTATTTTATACAGAGAGTGAATATATGAACTTTTCTGTGTAATTCTGAATTTGGTGTGAAGGAAGAGAAATAACAGAGTAATGGGAAAATGTAGACTGGGCTAGAGGAAGGAAGACCCAAGTTTCTTATTAATCTGTACTAGTCCTACAGTGCTTTCTCTCCATCTTTGCTATATGTGTCTCATGGATGCAGTGATGTGAGGGTCAACTTCAAAGGATTATCGGGCTTTTGTGGGTTTCTTGGTGTAGCCTCCTTCTTACTCTAAGGGCCTCACCCATTTCCTGTGAGCGCTCCAGATTCCTTCTTACCTTTGCTCATCTTGTGATGACCTAATTTCTGAGCTTACTAAAAACCTGTGCAACCTTCATGCCCTGTGACCAGACCCATCATTTCACAGAACCTTCAGAACCTGGACAGCTCATTTTCATTTACATGAGCTCTTCCTCCTAGCACTTCACCATTGAGTTTTTTTCCTCCTACATTGTGTGGCCTTATCCCCCTCACTGCATCATAGACATCCTGTCTCCAGGAACTTCTCTGTCTTGGAGTCAGGAGTTGTAGGGGAATAGCAGTTTGGGGTCAGAGAAGATTCTGATTGTCAGCTGTGTAACTTAGGGGAAGTTACTTAGCATCTCTGAGCTCTTTTCTTTATCTTTGTAATGGGGATGATAATTTGTACCTCATAAGGTAGTTACTTAATTTTAGGATAGTTTCCTTATAGCATCTACCAAAGTACCACCAGAGAGCAGACATTTAATACTACTTTGGCCTCCTTCCAAATAAGGACATGTTTGGGTGTAAGATAGGTATTCATGAAAAGCTTTTTTTTTTTTTTTTAACAAAGTATTATATTCCAGTTGAATGGCTGAACTCTTAGAAAGGTCCCAACTGCAGGAAATAAAATCTATTTGATATGTGTTAGTGAAGATGATCTTGGTCTATAAAGATAGCAAGTCTGAATCTAGCAAAATATAGCCTCTATTATATACCAAGCTTCCCAGCTAAGAAAACGGGTTGCTGGTTGTATTGGCTCCAGTTTATCTAACTGGATATACACATTGAAGGAGGACCAATATCCCCCAGTTCCTTAGATCCTGTTCAAAGATCCTGTTTCTATGTTTAGTTGATCTTACAGTACTTAAGTTTAGAGTTTCAAGTTAATGTTTGTAAACTTATGATAATTGTTTAAAAATTACTCGTGGCTGATTTTCATGTGTCTCCTATCTATATCCTCAGTAACTATATGGACAACTGCAATTAGTGTATATAAAATTATTTGTATTTTTGGTGGGATTTTATCATTTCAGACTTCTGGTATGCAGAGCTGTGGTAAATTATATTTTCTTTAAAGTAGAACTTTCTTAGGAAAGTTACATATATGACTTGATATTTTAGAGACCTATGAAAGTATATAGATGAAGTTAAAGATTTAAACATGCATCTGACTCTTCATAAAATGTTGATACATAACTTATTTATCTTAAATGAAAATTGATATCATAGTTTAAAAAATTCATATTCTTTTTGATGTGTTACTTTGATACTTATACTGTTGTTTGGCTCTACAGATTCAATCGTTATTAGCTATAGTGTTTTTCTTAATGGAAAATTGATTCAAGTAGGCCTTAATTTGCACAGTTTTCATTAAAAGTTCTTTTCCTGAGGGTCATTATTCCCTCTTATTTCAAAGATTAAATGGATTTATGAATAATAATTTTAATGTAACATCTGTTCTTATTTTTTCCCAGTTCAGAATTTTCTTCACAAATAGTTCATGTTTGTATTCTGTTATTCAGTTGAGCTTAAAAGAAAATATATAATCCTGAGTGATTATATAATTTATTGCCATTCTTTCTCTTATCATAATTTTCATTTCATTAAATACGTTTCTCAAGTCTTTGAAAAGACTTTTCTAAATGCCATTAAAATTTTACAATCTGTGACAGCATTAATTATACGCACATATGTTATTGCTGCTGCATAGTTTTCCAATGTGGAATGATGATTTTGTTGAGAGTGAGGACTCTTGAAAACTCCAAAAGAGTGGCTTAAAAGTTTTCCTTCCTTCCCCTTTCCTTTCTCCCCTGATGCCTCCCTCCTCCCCTCCCTCCCTTTTTTTGTCCTAAAAATGAAACATGTTTCATATGAACTCTGCACATCCATTGAAAGTTAAACTAAAACATTCCAGCCTCATCCCTGGAAGGCAGGGGGGGTTGGCACAAGGCATTGCCCCATCAGTCTCCACCTGAATTCCTCCCCCTCCTCCAGTTTTCAGATGCATCTGAAATCTAGAGCTTGAAAGTAATATTTACTAGATCACTTGAGGTATTGATGGTTGCTTCTGTAAGTCTGTGATTAGGAAAAACTTGATGGCATAAGAAACATTCTACTTTGAACAATTTATACTTTTAAAATGTTCTATTTTAGCAACTTGACCAAATGGGATTGCTTCTCCAGCTCTGTCTAGAAATGGTGTTTTTCATATTTGGTTCCGTTATTACTAGCCTTCTTATTTAAAGATAAATCAGGTCTCTTTTCCTTAAAAAATGTTACCTATGAATGTTCAAACAACTTTAATGTGATCGATGGAAAACATTCTTTTTCAAAATTATCAAGGTTACAAAACCTTTAGTAGTTGAGAAAAATATTTTTATCTCTGTTATAATGAATCTTTCAAAATGAAGTCACTGGATACAAAATAGTAAATTTATTAATGTTACAATTGGAAATCATCAAAGAGGTGAGATAACGTCTTCTACTCAACACGGTATTGTTTCTATGATATTTCTGTGAAAATATTCACTGCTTGAATACCTTGAATGAAAGCGAACACACCACTTTAATAACAATACAGAGTAAAGGGTGTGTTAGAAAGAGATGGGAAAAAATGGTACGTATGTGAGGTGATAGATAAGTTTATTAGTTTAACTATGGTAATCATTTCAGTATGTCCATATATCGAAACATCACATTGCTTCCCGTAAGTCACATCAAATTGCATAAATACATAGGTTCATCAGTTATATTTGATGTAGCTGGGGAAGAAAAGACAAGAACTTTTACTCCAAATGGACATTAATGCAAACTGTGGTTTTCCTAGTGGTTAATTCTTCGCTTTGCTTTTCCATCTATTAAATAAAAATTTAAATCCCATTTTGGCAGGTTTGTTGAGTGATGATATAAATAGATTGCCTCATATATAAAATATTTAATAAAACATTGCAACAGGATGATTGTTGAGTTAAAGTATGCTCCATTGTAACTTTGAGGTTTTCTTTTTAATTCTGTTCTGTGCGTTAAATTCAAATAGTGAAAGGTAACTGTCATTTGCCTCTCCAAGGACTCACAAGTCTTCTCCCCTCTCTAAAGATGTCCCTTGAATTCCATTGTCCTTTGTGTGCTCATATCATTTGGTTTTCGTATCTGTTAATATCTTTCTTTTCTGTGAGAAGAGAGGTTCATTCCAAAACTGGACTTTCGGCCTTATGATAGCCATCCTAGGGAACCCACTTGTTTGACAGGACTCTGTTATCTTGACTGTGCTTGATTAGACCCAAGTTGAGCAATGAAATTTGGACCAGGCATTTGACTTAGAGACTAGGGAGGAGTTAAGTGAGTCTTATCCAAAATGCAAAAGCTGTAAGGCTTAAGGAGCAGAGGAGATAGCCACTTTGCAGAAAGGAGAGAGCAGATAGAGGAAGCAGGGGAAAGAGAGAGGGCTCGCTGCTTCCCTGAGCATTCACTGTGTTCCTGCCCCACCCTCTATGAATAACCCTGCCCTGCACCATATACAGAGTTTCTATTATTGTGACTGCTGTATTCTGCCATAAAATACGGTGTTTATTATAAGACTACCTCAATTCAGAGGTGCCAAAAGTGAAAAATATTTGAATATAGGTATATGTCTAAAATGCCCATGTTAAATTCTAGGGCTGAGAATTTGGCGTGGAAATCGGTGACACTAAAATGAGCATGATGATGGGCTCCCCTGCCCCCAAAACTGGTGACACTGCAATAAAAGCCAGCCTATTTCCTGTTCTGTTCGCTGACCCCTTATCTGGTGTCTCCAGCTGCCTATGAAACATTTCCATGTAGATGTTTTATCAGACATATTTGACAGTTGATATCCTTCATCATGCAGGACCCTCTTATTTTATTTCAGTTTTCCTCCCTGTTTTTAGCTAGGGATGTAAGAGCAATTTGGAATTCATTTCTCCTTCATTCCTTAACCCTACTCTGACATGAAATTTCCACATTCCTTTTTTCATTCATTACTTCAAATGCTGGTATAATATACATTATCATAAAATTGAACTTTTTAGCCATTTTTAAACATACAGTTTGGTGTATTCACTGTGCTGGGTAACCAGCACACTCATCCCATCTCCAGAACTCTTCCCATTGAAATGCTGACCCTCCGCACCCACTCCTAAGTAACTCCCCCCCCCACTCTTCCACCCCCACCCAGCGCTTGGGAATCACCATTCTGCTTTCTGTGTCTACAGTTGGACTCCTCTAGGTGCCTCATCGAGGTGGAGTCAGGTAGTCTCTGTCTTTTCATGACTGGCGTGTTTCCTTGGGTGTCAGGTCTTCAAGGTTCATCCCTGTGCCATGACTCAGAGAGGCATTTCTTATGTTGACAGTGTTCTAGGACTTAACCTTCTTCCTTCTTCATTCACTCTCTGATAACCAAGGCTGTACACTTTTACTTCTGTGCACTTGAGTTACAGATATGATGTTTCAGCAGCCTCTGGTGACTGTCCCCTGCTTGGAGCCATTGTCAATAATGTGGAGTCATCTTTCAAAACCTCCCCCCACCCACACTTTTGCAGTGAGACCTGAAGAGGCCCCTCTTTGTTAAAGACATTGCACTCCCTCACCTGGTATTCTCCATCTCATCTGCCCCTCTGACTTAATTTCTGTGGTCTTCATTCTTTTAGTTGTCTCGCTCCCCTGTACTTTAATTTATGAGCCATCATGGTTAACCCAAGGCCTTCATTTCAGTCAGAGAGTCATTTCCCTTTCTCCTCAAAATCCAGTTTTTGCCTTTCATTCTTCTCAGATGAAAATTTCGGTTTTCCAGATATCAGTATCCTGTGCCCTCCTGAAAAACCACAACTGCTGCCACCGTATAGAAAACACCCACTGAATTACAGTGTCGTCTCCGTCACTGTCACAGGGGCTGTGTCGCACTGCTTAGGTAGGACTTGGCTGACTAGATGTCAGTTTCTTGAAAACTTAGGCATGTTTTTTGTAGCTCTGCATTAACAAACAATGTGCAAATGTACATTGAGCGAGCAATAAATGCTTGTTGTGTTAGTAGTATTTTGTGTTAATACTACAATAAGAGAATAAATTATAGACTTGCCATAAAAGCTTTCATGCTATTTCTATGACACCATTGTTTCTAAACCACCCACCCTTAATTGACTTGCAAGTGCTTTTAAGTTTTTCATCATTTAAGAAAATCATTAGTGTTCCTTTTTCCTCCTGAGAATCCACAAGCATCTTATTTGAATTAAACTATGTTTAGCCCAGCATCAGTTCACAGTGAGACTCATTGAATACCTCCATCCCTGGGTCATTATATTAGCATTATATTCACAAAAAAAGGATTCACAAAAAAAGGGATAAAGAAAAAACAAGTTGAACCTACCTGAGCACTGTAATGTCAGAGTAAGACAGACTGCCGGTTAGCATTTAAATTCGGAGCCTTCTCCGGAGCTTGAATGTGGTGTGTTGTATAAGGAATACTATTTAGTCCTCTTGCTTTTGTTTGTTTTGAACTGCTCTGTCTTCCTTAACTCTCCTTGTCCTTTTATGAAACTTGAACTCAAGGTAAATGTTGAGTAGAAAGGATGACTCTTATGCATCCCTTTCCTCCAGCTCAGATAGATGGGACTTATCCATTTGACCTTGATGTCCTTTTTTTTTCTGTGAACAGTATGCTAGTTGAAATAAAGATAAGCAAAATGAGGTCCCGTGAGACCTAGTGCTTTTCCATAAGTCATGACACAGAAAGTCTCCCAAGTCTAATGGTGTACTTTGAGTGAGGGAGTCGATGTTTAAAGCCTAGATGTATTAGCTTATACCTCAAATGTGGTATAAAGCAGATATTGGACTATTCCATTCATTGGCCCTGTATTGAAACACCAATCCTCGACTGTGGTAGGAATGAAATAATGAGTCCTGCCCTTACGTATTTCATAATCTATTAGGAATATGTTAAGTAATTACAAGTTCATGAGTATGATCAAAGGGATGCAGACTACTGATAACTGTAGAGAATAGGAAAGGAATTATACTTTGTGAGATTCGGAAAATAACTGGACTTTAGGCTATAGATGAGATACAAAACTTGGGCTGTGAGTATCAACTTTGAAAATATCTCTACCAAGAGATCAGTAAGACCATGTCAATAGATAAAATTTCTTGGGAGTCTGAAGAAAACAATGCTATTCAGACCATGACTTTCTAGCAAGAGAGAAGGGGTGCATTTCATGCAGAGAACTATAGATTTTAAATTGTATTACTGAAAATATCTTTATAAGTTGTCATCCAATCTGGTATAGTCAAATAGAGTTGAGTCCAATGAGATCCTATGAGATTCAGTGATTTTCTCCTAAGTCATGACATAGAAAGTCTCCTATATTTACCTTTTTTTCAATCCATTTCAAACTCTCACTGGGAATTTTGTCTGCAGTGAATTACAAAGTTGGTGAGGTAAAAAATTCTTTCCTTACATTTATACTTAACTTGCTTTGGTGACTGCAAAACTGAAGACATCTCTCAGGTGATCACATTTGTTGAAGTATATACTTTGTCCCTACTTAAAAAAAATTATCAAATAAAATGATTCCCTGCACATCGCTCTAGATTGTTTTACCTGGCTGCCCAACCCCCCACCCCCCCCACACACACATGACTTCTGTGTGCATAGACTACCATGAGTTTCCTTTCATAATCCTTACCGGTCTTTCTAACTAGACTCTAGGTTACTGGGAGAGGCCAGGGAGGAGGGGGGGCCTTGGGGTGGGGAGGGAATTCTCTTTTCTTAAGTATTCATTGAATCCAGAGAATCATAGTGCTTGGCCAAACATAGAAAATGAATGAAACATGCCGATTTCTGATACTATGAACTTTTTAGAGACTGACTGACTTGTATTTTTTTCTTCTGGATCAAGCGCACATATTTGCACATAGTAGAAACAAAATTATGCTGTTATTCTTTCTAGTAGTTATTTTTTGCCCTGGTTTGAACTGAGGGCAGTAATTGATATTTTTAAGAGCAAATGGTTGATTTTTTTTTTAACTGAGTCTCATAAGCAAATATAAACCATTATTAAACATAAAAGGATGTCAAACATAATAAATTCTTTTTGTTCCTGAAGATCAATCCTTACAGGATTGCCAATAAGGTTAATAGCATATTTCCTTAACTCTCCCAAATATTTTTTATTCAAAGGCCTCCTAATTCAGCCACAGAGTGTAGAGATGATTCTGTTCTACCTCTTGCTAACTTGGCTCTTGCTATTTTTTTCTTTGGTCGTATCATGCCCATAGCAGCTGTTTCCCTAACCCTTACCCCAACCCACAGGATTTCCCACGCTCCTTTTTTGGCTGTCTTTTGGCATTGATCCTTACTTAGCTTGACAGATAAAACATGTGTCTGAATTGTCATTATGGACAAAATACAATCCATCAGGTTTCCCACTGGGGTGATTATCCTTATTTTATCCCAGAACAAGGTGATCATTTTGTGAGACCCAGTTCACTCTGACTAAGCCTCCAGCCTCCTTGTTTTATTCCTCAGTCCATGGTAACATGCTGACAGATTGCTCTTAGGTTCTAGAAATTCAGAGTGAGTAAAGCTCATGGGATATTAGAGTTGGGGATTTTAGACAGAACTGGGGTTTTGTCCAAACTCAGATACATTATGACCTGTGACCTTGGATGTGTTACTCAGTTTCTATGGGTTTTCATTTCCTGATGTAAAAAATGAAGTAGTAGCTACCCACCTTTTGAAACTGATTACAAAGGAGTCGTTTTGCTGGATGTAACCAGTATATGATTGCCCCTATTCTGTTTCCCTTCAAATATAAAATCAAGTTTGCTAATTCTAATGTATGCCACCCCCAACTCAGTGATTCCTGAAATAATGCATGAACATCAATTGTAGGGACATTTCCCAAGTTGATGTATGAACAGATGGGAAATCATGAGTGGACATAGAAGGAATAAGTGGCTTAAAGACATACTAAATTTCTCAGTTGTAAACATCAGCACCATTGAATTTAAGAATCTAATAGTAAGTGGCCTAAATTTTATTTAGAAAAACTAAACAAAGTAGATTATTGCTTGGTTTGTTTTACTTTTTTTTCATGTTTTCTTTAATTTTATTTAATTTATATCCTTTACATTATTATGTATCCCCCGTAAGTTTCCCACCACCAATTCACTATGCAGAGTAATTGACAGCTAAGTTACGTTGCTGTCTTCAGAGTTGTCTTCATTGTCCTTGTTCAGAGTTGCTATTTCATACATTTTAAGTGTACAAGGAAAAAGAAATAATCAACACATGAAATAATAAATGAGTTTAAGACATCATTCATAAATTTAAGAGAAAAGCAGACAACACACCTTTATGTGAGAGTGTGTATGTGTATAACTAATTGTTCACTGTTTAAAATAAGGTCAGAATTAAAATTTCAAGAAACAATATGCACAAAATGGAATAGAAAAGAACACAAGAGACCATGGAGATGGATCACGGGTGAATTGGTGGTGGGCTACCCAAGGGGAATACAAAATGTAAAGGACATAAATAACAATAAAAATATATATTAAAAAAAAAGAAAAAAGAAACAATATGCAGCCACTATGCACCAAGAATAGTAGAATAAATAACACTTCCTAAAGTTACAGGTTTTCCTCCAAAATTGTAGTACACTTGTATACATAAAACAACTTAATTCTGTATGTGTCTACATTTAAGTTACATCTATTTTAGGCTTTGTCTGAGTGCCTTCATTCCTTCTTAAAACCCTGAAGAAACTATGAAAGAATCAGACAACACCTTTTTCTGATTTTAAATGCTGTCGACAATTTCTTTAGATTATGGAAAAATTCTTTGCTCAAGTTTCTCATTCACATGTGGGTATGAATATGTGGGCTTTGCTGAGTCATTTTTCATTTAGAAAGAGCCCTCCTCTGGGGGTACTTTGTATAGCTGTAAAATAATTGAAATTCACACAAATACCCTCTCAATTTTATATTCATAGTATATAAGTTTGAGGTATGGTAATTTTTTTCTTATAAATATATCCTCTTAAGGGACTATTTGGTTGTTTTTATTTAAAACAGAAATGCAAATTTTACAAATAATGTTGAAAATCTTAACTCACGTGTATTTAATATGTATACAAGATGAGAAACTTTGTTCTTGTAACTGGAATTTGCTGTAATGTGGACATCGATACATTCCATTTATGAGTAAATACGTTTACTTTAACCTCTCCTCTGTACTTAATGCCATTAGCTAAAAGTTATTTATATGACATTTATGTGGCAGTCTTTCATTTTTAGAACCGATTTTACTTTTCAAAAAAGTAAATTGGCAGTATACAAAAGTACTATTATGTGCAAAGGACGTTTTAAGTCTGATATTATAATGATATAATTTAAATTTTTTTAATTGGCTGAATTTAAAGCTGTTTAGTAAACCACAAATTATATCTTCAGATAATGATATATTTAAGACTATTTTACCAAATTATAGAATAACCGTCATTTTGAGAGGTAAAAACTTACCTTATTTTTAATTTTCTACGTAGCAATTCATAAATGAAGATTCTGTATGTTCTGAGTGTGAGGAGCATTGGACTTTTGTCTGGAAAAGGTTGTTTAAACTTGAAGAGACATCAAGAAGGAATTCCTGAGTTCATCTACCCAGTTCCAGCCACAACTGCTTCCAAATGTTCTTATGGCTAGGTAATTAAAGCATTGTGATTGCCCTGCTGCAGGTCTGGAAGTATGCACTTACCCCACATGGGTTATAAAAAGAATAATAAAGATTTATACAGCAGCTAACATGAAAAGCATAGGGTAATAAAAACTGTTCTCTATAGAATACCTTACTGTATGTTCCAGACAATTTTCTTCCATGGTCTCTTAACTTTATTATTATAATAAATTAGTTAATGTAAAGTCCACATTTTATCTTGCATGTGTGACTGCTTGCAATGAGAGTATCAAGTAGTTATACCAGTTTTTGTTACTGAAATAATAGAAAGCTAGTAGGTAGAAGAGCCTGGACTTGAATTCCAGGCTGCTTGACCCCTATGCCTACTTTCCTTTTCGGAGAGGTATTTTAGTCTTCACATGTAATGAATCTATCACGGTCAACAGAATCCCCAGAACCTTCTTGTAAGGATTTCTTACGTCCGGCCTTTGGGCACAGCTTGCACGAGGCTTGCTGACCAGATGGCCTTGCACTAGTAACTGAGTTCCTTCCAGCCACTTATAAAGTCTCAGTTTCTCTGTCTGTAAAATGAAGATGATGATAATACCCTTGATGTATTGGGAGGATTATGTGAGATGGTGCATGTAAATTGCTGAGCAGAAAGCCTAGAACCTACTGGGCATCAATACTGTGAAATCTCCCTGCTCTGAGGCCTATTACATACCTGCAAGCAGTGGCTGATGGCACTTTACTGCCTCCCGGGCAGCAAACTTGGCGGTAAACTTTTGTAAACCGATTTCATCCCTGCCGCTCCTCGGCATTTTTCTTCTTGCTCTCCAGCCATCTATCTTCCTCAGGCATCTTGTTTAAATGTTATTTAATGTAGTTGCATTTTAGAAAGATTCATTAAGTTAAACCCTTCTGAACTAGAGAACAAAAAAAGAAAAGAATGACCCATGGTATTTTGTTGGTCTTCTCACCTTACTTTTCTCAATGCTTTTTTAGTTTACATAATTAGGATGACAGTGTATATTGATTTGTTTTTGGTGTTTTTGCTTGAAGGCTGTTTTATGACCATTTTTTTAAACAAAAAGTCTGAAGACTTATCACATCTATGCTTTCATCACTTTGCATCTCTTTTATCGTGTGCGCTTCTAATATCCTGTGCATGCCGGGGGGGTCATATTTTATTTAAGCATTTCTCTCTTTTTGGACTTGTTGAACATCTCCAGGTTTTTTCCCATAGAATAATACTGAAGTAAATACTTTTAGAAACCCTTGTTTGCATTGCTGAATATTTCTTTCAGTGGCATTTCCACACACTGGATTATGGAATACAGAAACTAAGTGCTCTGTATTTTAAAGAAATGTTCATAACCTAAAGACAATTAGAAGACAATTCCTTTTAAATATCCTAGAGCAGTGATTTTTAAAGTGCATTGTGACAGCTCCTTTGGGTTGCAGTTCAGGGCAAGAGCTATTCCCTGAAGTCACCTTTGTTTTATGTCCCTTTCTTGCATATAGTGTTATTTAAGAACAAGCAGTCATTTCAAACTGCCAGGTTTGCTTTAAAAAAATAATCAAGATGTGTTGCTTCATGTGTTTTCAGTTAATTTAATTTTTTCTTCTTCCACCAACTTCATTTAATTTTTATTTAAAACATAAATATTTATCTGTATATTGAACACATCATTTTACTAAATGTCATGTTTAGTAAGGAATTTATTTAAAAGTCAATTTCAGTCCTCTGATTAAACTTCATGGAGGTAGGCAGTTGTATGAAGCTTGTTTTAGGAACTTTTTCTTTAATTAGATGAGGGATATTTTCCTGACTTACAACTGTGTTACCAGAATTCTCTTAGAAAAAAGTATGGAAAAATATTTAAATTTTGTTGTGAGGATGGAGAAACAAAAGACTTGGGCATCAGATGGAGAAAGGACTTCAGAGGAAGAGAAAATATCCATGTAACAGAATACTTTGAAATTTTGGCAACTTGCAAAAGAGTAAGGGAAGGAGAAATTACAGGGTATGAACAATATTGATAAATTGCAATATGATTTTTACCTGTAAATACTCCACAGTCCCATTCTCCAGGCTCAATCATAATTTCAAGTGTGCTTTCTTAAAAGTTTCACATTATTTTTATCATGTGAGAAAAGGCTGAGCCTCATGCTCAGGCTGACATGATGTGGGACAGAGAGAGCCCTGACCAGCATCCACGCAGAGTGTAAATTCAACTGATATTACAAAGAGCTGGAATCTTGGCCCAGAAAAAATGTCAGGTCAGCAACTTGCCCTGTGAAATTTGGAAGCATTAAGGCAATTTTACTTGGGAGACCCCAAAGGAAGGCTTAGTGACTTGAGTTTTCAAGAGCTCTGTATAGTTAGGAGCACAGGTCTTGGTTTTCGTTATTGCAGAGCAGAGGCCTTGAGAGTGGTCTCCCCACACTGCATGCGCAGCCGGTTTACCTCTAGAAATACAAAATCTGGATACCTAGGGGTTAAGGTTGAGTCATTGTATGTGCAGAATAACTATAAGGCAATAAAAGAATGAATGTGTTGCCCTTTATTCCTGAATATGTCCTAAATCTGACAGGCTTTTGGACTGTACTTTAGCAGGAATACAGGAAGGGCAGGTGTGTGCAGTGGCGGATTCATTCAGTATTGCCCCAGGTACAGAACTAGGGCCCGACAGTAAATGGTTTTTCTAATCATAGACATTGTTTAAGTATGAATGGAAAAACGGTTTGGGGGGAAAAAAGTAGATGATATTGAAATGATAAACCATATAGTGCTGATAAATTAAATACAATAGTCTCATTAGATCAAATTCCATTTGTCCACAAAGTATCAAAATATCAGAGTACTTGCCACAAAATATCATGGCATTGATTTTTAGGCACAAATATTTGTATATTTTTTAAACTTTTTTAGCATTTGATTTTTCTGCCATTTATCTTTCCATAAATAATTTTATTTTGTTTTGCTACTCAGGATACATTTTATATGAGTAGTCACTCTAACTTTGATGATAAGATTAGTTGACGTTTTTAAACTTGTCTGTATCAGACTTAAACTTGTTCATACCGACTAACAGATCAAGACTAGGAGAGTCCTCTGTTGGCTGTGAGGTTTTTGACTTGACTCGAAGTCCAGTTAATCTGTAGAATTTAGCAGTTACGCTGTCATCTGTCTTAAGAGTTTACAACTCTGGCATGGAATAAGCAGATAGCATGAAACACTTGTACCTGTGGGCACTGTTCAGAGCTTTATTGGTAATAATAATTTTTTAAAAAAGACGTGCTGACTTTTCTGCTTGGGAACAGAATCTGTTCCTAACCTTTGCTATTAACAGGAAGTGGGAGAGGTGGAATGAGGTCTGGTTTTGAGGCTCGGCCAGAGGACTGCGTGTTCCTAAGAGTGGCATTCAGGCTTCATGTCTGTCTAGCTTCTTGCTCCTTGGAATAACTTTGAAGTCCTAAAAACATAGATTGGTAATGAGCAACATAAAGTCAAGTGTGGACAAGTATTTGGAAAATCCATGCTCTGAGAATAGCCAGTGTAGGATAATTAGGTTCAGATTTTGTTGTAGCTATGTTTTCCTTTCCCACCTAAAAGATGACTTTTTACTAATATAAGACACATTTACCATCAACAAGAATCAAAAAGTCTTAACTCGATGGTGTTTTTAGACAGAGCTATTATGTTTAATTATAAATTTAAGGTAGGACTAACTTGCTGTCTAGTGTATTAAAATAACAACCCAGGTCCTGAAGAGCCTTTTTTTTTGTAATTAGGAGTGGTATCAGAAGAAAGAATTCTAATACAACTTATGTACACTAATACTCTATTACATGTTATCACTGAGGACACCCATAATAAAACATAGTGTCCTGTGTAGAAAATATTCTGTCAGAAACAAACCCACATATTGTAATAAAGACTTGTTTCTACCAAGGTCATCTTCTAAAGACTATACAGAAGGATGTTGCAGTTATTCCTTTTAGACTTAGGTCAATACTAGAATGTTCCATTTATCATATCTTTTCCTCTCTCCAAGAATATAAAAACAGGCAAATTTTGCTAAATGTCCCTAAGTGTAAGACAAATTATATTTAGACATTTATGTATTAAGGAACATATGAATTTAAAGGTAATCTGAATTACTAACAAACTTTTTAAGAACTGGAGACAATTCTTATAACTGTAGTATCTGTTCAGTTCAATTGCTGTAGACTTTTGAAATATGATTTAATATTTTAAAATGTCCTGGCTTATAGTTTTGACTCTAATAGCACACCTATTGTATTTTTTTGGTGAACAGAACTTTGCATTAGTGATATCTTTTTAAGTTGTTATATATTTATATATATATATAATATATATTATTATATATAATATATTATAAATATTTATATATTTATATATAATAATAAATAATATATTCATTATTATATTTGCTATAATAATACTTTAAAATTCCAGTTGCATTATAATTAGACCTGGAACACTAGAAGTGACTGGAATATGTAGTCCATGAAACCTATGTAGATTTTAGTTATGTTTGATTTTATACAGTACCAAGTTATAAAACCATGTTCCATATATTCAAATCTTAAAAATTGTGATCTTTAATTGACCAAAATGGATTTCTACATGTTTATAAATATTTTAGTAAAGTGTGCAAACTTATATACAGAGGAAAGATACTTTTAAATGAGAACCCTATAAATCCTTGTGTTGTCATAGATAGGAAAGTTAAAAAATAATAATGGCAATCAGATATTACATCTCTGTAATCCCTCCCCCGCAGTAGATGTAATTCAGTCATGACATGTATGCATTCATACACTCCCATCTGTCTTGGCTGACTTCTCTCTTGAGATTTTGGTCCTGAAATGTTTCAAAGCACACATACAGCTAAGATTAAAGTGTTTCTTTTAAGTGCACACTTTTCATAATGCCTTGAACTTGTTTTTCTGTGGCAGACGGAAACAACCTCATGCACCTGCACAAACAAAGGTGTTCTTTCAAAAACAGACTTTTGGAATCATTAATTCTGGTTTAGAAATAATTATAAAGGCTAAGTGGACTGTAGTGTTGTAAGGTTTTAACGCTGCGGGTGACTGGTCTGTGTTTTGCTGCTGCTTTGTTTTTGTCTTCCCTGTGTTGCCTTCATTATGGTGTCTCCTCTTATGAGTGATTCCCCTTGCAGCAAGCAGGCCAGAGACAGCTCTCCAGGCCTCCTGTGGATATGCAGGGCCAGCTGGCTGAGGTCACAAGCATTTCTGCCCGAACATATCCCAAGGTAAGGCTAGTGATGGTAATTAGGGGTGGAAGGTGTTTTGTTTTTTTTTTATTCATTTAGGTGCTAGAGATGTAGAAAGAGCAGATAGTATAGATTATCACAACTGAGTGAGAACTAACTAGATATAAGTGGAGTCACTTTGTATATGTCAGGAGGAAAAATCAGCAGTCTTTCTGGGGAGGTAGGAGTTGGTAAGAAAGTAGAAGTAAAAAGTATGGATTTTTCCATTTTTTAGCATAATGATAAGTACAGAATTAAGAAAAAAATAGGTATTTCCCAACTAAAACTTTCAGTGTTTATTTTTTGCTTGAAATTCTTAATATATTAATCATATTATTTATTGCTGTATTCTGGAATGCTTGTAGAATGAGGTGGGCAATTCTTCATTGTCAGGAAGGGAAAGGGTGGGAAGGAGAATGGAAAGAGATTACTAGACACCTGAAGTGGAAAAGGCATCTTGTGCCTTTTATATTGGGGAGGTAGGAATCATTTACGTCTGCATACCTCTCATATTTCCTATCTCTTTTTTTCCCCTTTAAGCCCTTTTAGTTACTGGGTTAGGTGGAATCATATGTTTCCATTCAGTAGGAAAATAATTCAATAAGTACATGTTGATGTAGAGCATCTGTGAATTGCTGACTTCATAAGCAAGAATTTGAACATATGCTCATGAATTTATTTTTATTAAAAAAAATCCCCTCATCGCAAATTATTAACATGAACTCGCAGGTGAATCGACAATTAAGTGCTCCTTCTCGTGCAAAAAAAAACTCTTTGGGAGCTGGTGTGGAAAAATGTTTACAGCTGCCTTATAGATGATTTGCATTGAAACTGCTAAGCGTGCATGTCAGAATGTCTACTGATTAGAAGAGCATAGAAAAACTAGGCAAGTTTCCATCACTCTCAATGTAGAGGCAACCAAATAGCCAATGGCAAGCCTGATAAATGTTAGCGATAGGTAGAACTTAAAAAAACGGTGCTAGAGCCACCTGAAGGTGGTAGAACATGATGTAATGACAGTAGAATTCCATCCTGAATATCCTCCATCCTGGTCTTCATATGCTGCTCTGTCTCCTTCCACAGCACAGCAGCCACAAACCCACAGGATGACTTAGGATGTGCAGGAAATTCTTGTAATCAGAGGCTGCTTGCTGCTCATTTGACTTCTGTAGAGTCTTAGGCAAAAACCACAGTCTGTGGAATCCTGTGCCATTCACCTGAAAGAACTAACAAAAGAGGATGTTTTGCATGACCTTGGATTAGCAAGGACACACATGGTTTGCCAAAAATATCACTTGAGAGCCCTCTCTCAAGGCAGGCTCCTGGATTGGTTTAGGGGACCAGTAATGTCTGCTGGCAATGCATGTTTTCTGGAGTCCTTTTATCTTTCATTCCCCAGACAAATCGGTGATAGACATAAAGCCGCTGGGGGTTCTTCCTACTACAAGATGAGTGCTAAAGAAGCTGCTTGATTTGGGTTCGTCATGCACAGCTACTGACAGTCAGCCTGCGACAGTTCTCACCCTGCTTCTTGGCTACATTTAAGAGAGCATTTCACTTTTTAAAATAAAGATCCACTGCAATTCAACTAAAAGTTTGCTTTCTCCAGCACTAAGGAACTTTGTAGTGTAAGTGTGGGTTTATGTGTGTGCTTCTTTGTAGGATTGAAGTCAGTTTCAAAATTGATGCTTAAGTAAAGCCAGCCTTTAGATTGGTCTAGACTTTATTGAAAGTGCTTTACAGGTATTAGTTTATGTAACCCTTACAATAGCCCTAGAAGTGATCTTCCTATTTTGGACTTAATATAAGGTTATTGAATCTCTCAGAATGTCTGTGACCTACTTTTGTGTTGCTTTTCATGGTTTTGTTTCTTTATGCCTGTTAGTGTGTCTAAGATTAACATAAAAATATGATAATGCAGTCATGTTATTTTGTTTCTTTCCCAAATGTCTGGCATAGTGCCAGTTTTTCAAAGCACCTCTTTAGGGTTCAGAGGTAGTGACAATTCAGTCCTAATCTGACTCTAAACAGTCAGATTTCTGTTGAAATCTCTCCTCTCACTGGCTTTGTGATTGGGGGCAAATTATTTAAATTGTCTGCACTTCTGTTTCTTCATTTGCTAAATGTGTAGAGTAATGGTATTGATTTTATAGAGTTGTTATCCAAATTAATATCTCAAAAACACTTAGAATAGCAACTAACACATATCAAACATAAGTAGTAATATACATAATAAGTATGTATTTGAGTATTAAAGATTCCCCCAAAGGGAAAATTCTTAATTCTGATGATGAATTTTAAGCCATAAGAGCAGCAACTGGAAGAGCTCTTGTAGCAAAATAGAGCAAACTGTCCTAGCTATTTATCCCTCTCTCAGGCAGCCACACATTTGAATTCTCTGCCTGTTACTGGGTAAGTGGCTGTTGGCTCCAAAAGAGAACTGAATATGAAAACTTTCGGTTTGTGAAAAACATCTGGAGCTTTTACTTGACTACAAATTTAATGTGAGCCAAGAGTATGATGCAGCTGCTTAAAAGAAAAAGAAAAGCCTTAAGACTTTCTTCAGCAGTATAAATAGAAATAGAGTGTTCACATCATGGGAAGTAGTATTTTTGACGTACTTAACCCTGGCTGGATCACAGTCGGAATACTGTGTTCTGTCCAAGACATCATAATTTTAGGAAAGACATTGACAAACTAGAGCACCAGAAGTCTGGAAATCATGTAGAAAACAGAGGACATGGGACTGTGTAGCCCCAAGAAGAGAAGATCTGAAACTCAAACACCTGTCTCCAATTATTTAAAAGGTTGCCATTTAAAAAACAAAAGAAAACATGGACACACTTGTGTATTGCCTAGAAAGCAAAAGTAGAACCAACATAATGAAAGTATTAAAGGGGGGAAAACTTTATGCCAACAGCAGTGTCCCATAATTTGATGTTCTCCCTAATAATTGGGTACTGATGCTGGATCTTGCAGGAATACTGTAAGAACTTCTAATAAAACTGCAAATTATATTTGCTTATTCACTTTCACTAAAATAAAATTTATGTATCTGTATCCCGAGTGGACTTGGGCAGAGAAGAACTGAGGAAAGTTCATTAAAATTTTTAATGTTGCTGTATAATTGCATAGATGGTTAAGATTAGACTTAATACTTCTAGTGCCTACTTCCCATAATGAAACAAGCAAAAAGTTTATATAATCAGTTCACTTTTGTTCAGGATGGTTTTGAGATTCTATGTAAGGTTTGATCAAAGAACACTGAGAATGATATTGTATTATCCCAAATTTCAGAAATTCTTCTGACTTAGGTTGGAGGTTATTCAGAATTCTTTTTTTTTTTTTGAAGATTTATTTATTTATGCATACAAGCTGGGGTACAGGCCAAAGGCGTGGGGCGGCAAGAGGGTTCACCAGAGACAGAGTGGGGAGAAGAACAGGCAGATCGATGGAAATACACTGCTAAGGGGAGCAGCGGGCAAGGCAGGAGAGGTCTGCCACGCCATGTGGATCTCTCCCTGGCCAGGCATCGAACTCACATCATCGCTGCCGACAGATGCACAGCGCAGCGCCTAACTGCTGCGCCACCAGGGAGGCCCCAGTTATTCAGAATTCTTGCTATATAAGTGAACCAAAATAATTTGATAAAAGGCTAATTGACTATTTTATGGTATTGGGATCTGATCACAGAAAAACCTTGTTACCTATCTCTGATTTCTAGCTGGGTGGAAATTAAGAAGCATGGGAATTTTGTGTTGCTTTGAATTTTATATTTTGACAGTATTTGAGGTTTCTATCAGTACATTAAAGATTCTTTTTGAAAGTTTCAGTGCCAAGGGTCTTGGTATATATCTCATTACATAAAGGTAAGAAGGTGTTCTTTAAGCTTCATGGATTTGTATATTTAGTTCTTTCTTCAGGTTTGGGAAGCTTTCCCTCTATTATTTCTTAGAATAGACTCTCTGTTCCCTCTCTTTCTCTCTCTTTCTCCCCCCTGGAATCCCATTATCCTTATCTTGCCTTCCTTAAGATGTCAGATAATTCTTGAAGTGTCTCTTCATTGTTTTCCTTCATATTTCTTTTTTTTCTTCCACCCAGATTCTTTGTGCATTACCATCTTGAGCTCATTGACTCCACCTTCCATTTGATCTATTCTGTTTCTGTAGTTTTTTCCAGAATTTTTAATGTCCCTATTAATCTTATTATATCATGCATCTTCATTACTTTCTTATTTAAACTTTATATCTTCTGTTCATTTGTTTTATTTAAGATTTGAGTAAAATGAAAATGATTACTGGAAAACAGAAAGTAACTATGGTATAGCCTTGGGAGCTTAGTTTATGTTTCAAAGGTATGTTTTTCTTTTGGTATTTCATTCTTTCATCTCCAAATAGATGCTCTTCATATGGTTAGGTATGTGCTTTGTAGAATTCCTTTAAAATCATCTTGTCAAAATAATATCCTATTGTGTTGTGCTAATAATACAGTAAGTATTAATATTATCCAGTTCCATATACTATATTTTATTCATTTTCATCAATTTGTTATAATTTCTTTATAAAGCAATATACTTACTAATTTCAAATTTCCTCATGGAAGACTGATACTTAAAATTTTTATTTATTAAGTTTAACCAAATATTTTATTTCCACATAAGGTAAAATAATTTAAATGTAAATAAGGATTATCTAAATTAAAAAAGAATAGTCATTTTTTTTTTCTTTTGCAGTGTTAGAGAACATAACTTCGGTATAATCCAGTATACATGCTAATCTTCCTAAACTATTCAAATAAATAATTTCTTGGCTTTCTTTGAAATCTAAGTGAATACATCTTGGGGATTGTTTCTATAGCTACTTAGCTGGTTCTGGTTGCATCTGTTTTTCTCCTAAAGTCTGATTTACTAGGTCTTGGTTATGAATTTTCTAAATCATGGAATTTTTACTTCCTGTTGTGAGCTATTAAATTGTGAAGAAATATCACAAATCAAACTATCCTTTTGAATGCTGGTTATTTCCAATGTTTATACATTTTTTTTAAATAATAGATATCAGTAGTGAGATTATAATATCCATTGGTTCATAATATAATTATCTCTATTGTTTCTCTACTACAAAAGTAGCTGATTGGAGAGGACAGATGGTGCCTGGAAGGGCTCAAGAGGGGGGAAGAGGGGAGCACGGGGGACTATGGTGATGGTTCCATGGGTGAACAGGTGGTGGGTAACATATGGGGACCACACAATAATGTAAAAGATATGAATTTAAAAAATAAATAAAATATTATTTTTTAAAAATGGGCTTAATTACTGAAATATTTTCTTGTAAAAACTTGTATCAACATATCTTATTTGTAAAATGAGAAAGTTATTAAGCAAATATTGTAATTGAGATTTGTGGAATAGGTTGGCTCTAAAGAGCATTGAGGTTAAGAACATTTCCCTTTCCTGTCCTTTATAAGTCTGCCATATGAATTCTCCATTAGGACCTTTGAGAGAAATGACTTTAGTTGGTATAAATAAGCGTTTCATTAAGTAATTGTTTCAGTTATAATTAAGCTCTTTTGCTTAATTTGCCTCTGATCAATCTAAGTCAGAGAAATAGTGTGTGAGCTTGAATTCTCATGTCTTTTTTTTTCTTCTTCACATTTTGCTACAACTTACTCCTATTTTTCCAATAGTTAAAAATATGATAGACTAGAATTATGGGTCTTCTGAGATGAAGAACATTTGAATGTAAGATTGTTGAGTGCAAAAACTATGTTGGTCGTATCTGTGTCTGTGAGGCACTTTTCTAAGCCAAGAGAAATTTTCAGCCAACTAACTCCATAGGATGGGAAAACTAACTAACATAAGTAAAATATAATGGGCTCCTTTAAATGAGCAGCTAGGTAGCCCCCAAAATGAGCACCTTATTGAGCACCTACTACATGCAAAACTCCCTGGGAGGGAGGTATTATAAAAGAGAAAGTTGATAGATTGAAATTTGGCTAGTAGAATGAGTGTATTTACTTTTCTGTAGTTGTTACTGGTGTATTGTTTTTTTTTTTTTTAATCTCCATCATTTCAGTTTACCATTTGGTTCAGAGGGTGAAGCATCAAATCTGTGTTCTGCATACCTAAGATGCTATTCTTTTTGTAATCCCAGCATCCTCTGCCCAGCAAGTACCCACATCTGCCTTATGGTTATAGGAACTCCACACTGTCCCCAAATGTTTTTAAAATTTATTTGTGTACATTTTCAAAATAACCTTTCTTTGAGGTCTCAGTTTTATGTGAACTGTAGTTAAACTCTTTTTTCCATGACTTGTAGGATATGGTATTTAACTGTTTGTGAGTGTTCCTTTCTCAAGTAAATATATTTGTACAAAAGCATTTCAAAGGAGCAGTAAACATCATAATAGGAACTCCATGAAGGTGATGTTACCCCTTAAACATGACTTTTAAAATGAAAATATATATGGCCAAGCACACTGTTTCATTGTCTTTCAAAGTACACTATAATGTCTGAACTTTGGAAAAGAATAGGCGTTTAGATTTTTTGAAGTCAAAATAATCCTTTTGACTTTTCACCCTGAAGTATTTGCCCTTAACAGAAGGGAATCAAATCACTTGTCACTGCAGCCAACTAGTATTGACCCTGTACTTTGAAAAACCGTCTATTGCCTGTAGTTTGAAAATATAATCAAGCATAAATCTAGGGTTGGAATTTTCCTGTCTAATGGAAGATGAATTGCTTTCCATAAATTGTGCCCTTGGTGGCATTTTTCAAAATAATCCCCCGAATTCTACATCTTTTACCTCATCCACATTATCACAAAGGAAGAACCCCCAACATTTTTCAATTCTGTTAGCCCTGCAATAACAAATCATACTAACATAGGAATGCACATTCACTGTTCTAATTGTGGCTTCTGAGAAGTGCAATTGTATGAAGTGTTAAGCTTGCTATCTGAATCATAAACACAGCTGCACACATCTAGAGGGTGATTATAGATGTCACTTGTGAATCAGAGATGTTCGTCACGGAATAATTGGGAGACTTGCTCCAAATCATACAGATGATCCGTGGCCGGGTCATGCGCAGGACCCAGCTTTTCTAGGACTGGCTTGTCGTGCTTTGTCCTCGAAAGCAGGTGGTCATCCACAGTGGGCAGTAAGAAAGCAGCTTGGCAACCTGATATTTTCAGCCATAAAAAGTCTATATACAAAACTTTCAGAACCTGGAGAAAGACATGGTGCTATTCTTGGTACCTGTGGTTCCAGTTCAGTGACTGAAATGCCCAAGGGTAATGTAAGTTTGTATGCTTATGTTACCAGTGGCAAAACGGCACTGTGTCCTGAGTGGAACTTTTCATGTGGGTTTGGATTGAGACAGAGATGGACTGAGTCTTGGATCTATGATTAGAATTGTCATCTTGGGAAGTCATTTAAATCCCAAAGCCCTGATTTCTTCCTCTAGAAAGTGTGACATAGTTATAATGTCCATATTGTGTTATTTTGGTGAATTAGAGATACAGTTTGTGAAGCACTTGGCATAGTTTATGATGCAAGATGAATGTTTTAAAAAGTGACAATTACAACTTCTGAAAGGGCAAAGGGAACTGATTCTTTATTTCATCTCACTATTTTAAGTCTTTTCTTAAAGTTCTCTTAAAATGGTGAGATGATTTGAGCCTGCACATGTATGATATTCAGAACTCCTTGCATGGTTTATTGGTCCTGCAGCTATTGATTTTCAAGTGGGGAAACTTTCACCTTAAAGAAAAATTAAAGAAATAGAAAACTAGAGATTACTAAAACATTAGGAAAAATGATCATGTAACTCATTTTGAAACTTTTTAAAAGATTATTTTGGATATTTTCAAAGAATCTGGGTTTCGTCCTAAGTTGAAAGACTTATGTAATGTTTAGGAAGATGCTCTTTTGCCTAAAAACGAGTTCAGTATCTTCAACAAAAGGCACATACTGTTAGTTTTGCAAGATAACATGAACATTTAATCTTTCATACAAGGTCTAATTATAAGTTTGGAATATGGTTAAATCATTTTAAATATGGAAAGTAAAAAAAAAGCTTTTGAAGTCTTAAAAAATTTGTTCTCTAGATGTTTAAACATTTCACATGGGATGAACTACTTATTAATAAGAGAAAATGAATAATTCCTATAATTTAAGATTTTAGCTACTACTATTTAACATTCTCATACCACTCTGGATTTCTCCTGTGCATACTTACATCAGTTATCTCATGCACTTGGCCATATAGTCTTGCATACTTTCAAAAGTATCAGAAGCCCCTAGTAAGCTCTTGATGAGCGTCTAGATTATGAGTCCTGAGCTATACCAATTTTTCCCATATCTAAGTTCTGCCAAAGATTACTGGGCACACATGATTTTTGACCCTGCAAAAAGATAGTGATCTCTGGGTGTCTTGTGGAGCCTGAAGCATCCCGTAACCTCCATTAATCTTCTTGGGTCACTTGCATTTTCTGTCAATGACTCATCTGAATACATGTCATGAATTAATGTTACCTATAGCTCCCTCTAATGGACCTGACAGACATTACAACTACACTCTTGGAAATTTCCATGTCTGTCCAAATATAAAAGTTAGGTCAATGTGGTTAACTACCAAGCAACTTCTCATGCCTGTTTTTATTCCTTCTTTATGATAAGAGCAAAGTATTTGCAAAGGAACAGATGAACAAATGAACACACAAGTTCATTCATTTTTAGACCTCACTGTCCTGATGTTGGGGAAATGGGCTGAAGGTAAACACTACACTGATATAATTTGGTGGGTCTGTTAAAATAGCCCAAAGGCTGCTTTCAGAGTATAAAGTACAAGAAGGTGATCTTGCTGAAAATTTAGAAGAACATATTTATTTCAGTAATTAGTGACTGAAGAGAATACAGTTAGAAAGTTTTCTTAGTAAAATTTATATATTAGATTGAGAAGATTCTTTTATGGTCAGTATTTTCTGCTGCCTCTGTTACTACATTAGAGTTCAGACAAAGGTGTGTATACCTAATAATACACACTCTCTGAGTATAGTACTTTGAGCATAGCAAATGAATGTGCTTGGCCTATAGAGGTACTTCTTCCAGAGAATAAAGAAATTCTTGTGGTTCTTGGAGCAAAATTCACAAGCTATATCCTCTAGGAAGATAATTTTTTCATCAAGGAAGTTTTGGCTAATATTAGCAGCCTGATATAATCCCCCGGTCTTTTATAAGCCCCAGACCTTAAATGAACTTCTGTATGTTAACAAGTTTTCTCTTTGTCTACAGGAAAATTGTTGGGAAATAAATGAGCCCAATTTTACATTCCTTGTTTTGGCGTCAGGGTGCATTTCTTGGTGACAGGAGAGGAAAAGGAAAGCACTCTCCTGAAAGGAAGCTCCTCAAGATGATGGAAGTGAGTGGAGTAAAATGGGCTACTTTTGAGGAAGTTACCATTTTATTCTAAAAATTCCCGGATGCCTCCATTCCCTGCTTTTAACAGATATAAGCACAACTTCTTTCAAGTTCAGAAATGAAAGAACTTTGCTGCGGTGCTGGTGATATTTATGGCCTTTTTCTATTGATGCTCTGAGGAGAGGGACACAGTTAGTGGGAAAACTGCCTTAAATCCATGTTGTTTTCCAGGCCTACAGTGCACTCATCTTTGGATCCAGCAAGTCACACTTTCTACACTGTAGTTAATGCCACAACTTACAGTCTAGATTTGCTGGGAGACATTGTGTAACATCTCTGCCCTATTCTCGTTCTCGGAGAGTTGTAACACTTCCCCAGGTTGTGTCCAACTCTGAAAATTCATTCTGGAGTAAGGACAAAAGATTGCAATACGTGGGATACACAGTAGGGTACAGTCTTGGAAATTATGTCAGCTGTGGTGATGTGTGTTATTACTTCTGGTTCTACTTGATTCTGTGTGCAGAATGATTGAGAAAAGAATTTAAAGACTTCGACATTTAACACTGTCAGCATACCTCTTGGTTCATTTCCCAATTTTATAGCCTGTAATTTGGTTTTTAATAAACGCAAAACCCAATTATGTAAACTTTTTATTAATATTGCAAAATATTTTGCTCTTAGGACATAAAAATAGGGTAGAAATAAAATAAAACAAAGTGCAGTTTTTGTAAGGTTGAGAGAGAGTAGCACTATTAGAAAGCTATTTCTCTGACTACAGAAAGTTTAGTCTTCTCTGTCACAATTTTGTCTTTAAATTCATTGTTTATAGGCTGTTTCCTGTTTACATGTTCACAGATACTGAAATTTTTCTTAGATGGATTGTGCCAAAAATGCATGCATAGATGAAATTCCTAGACGGTCCTGAGGTTGCCTTCTACCCTGGGCAGTGTTGAATAGGAATGATTTGTAGAGAAATTGGGTGATGAATTATTTTCTTACTCTAAACTTAGTTCTCGTTGAACTTCAAATTTATTTGTTCTTCCGAGATGCAGTGTTTCTCTGAGGCAGGGATTTTAAGTTTACCACATTGTTAAATATTATGTGTAATCTGGATATGCTTTTGAAATATCACAAAAATACTTTGTTGATTTTTAAAGCAGGACTGGAATATTGAAGTGATCTTTTCCTTTTTCTGAATCTCAGATAAGTTTCTGTCCTGAGAATCCTCCTTTTTTCTTCTTTTCTGTGGTATACATCTGATGGTATACATCCAGAACTTAGGCTTCTCTGCCAGATTAAAGAGAAAAAAATCATTTAGGATGCAGCATTTGCTGAAGCAATAACTCCAAACAAACCCACATGCCACACTCCTTTTATTTGTTTTTTTTGTACAACTGTGGGAACAATACTGTAACAATATCAAAACGTCTGGAAAGTTAGGGAAGATGGACAATGTGAAAGGCACTTTATAGTGGGCAGACTCTTAACTGGGGGATGGACGGATTCTAAACTGGGGGGTTCACAAAATGTGAATATAATTCCTGGATCACATTGCTTACATTGAATTCATTGCTTAACTTGACCCATCTGCGTTCTCCTTTTCTGAAAAAGCAGTCACCTCTGTTCAGCATAGTTTACAGCTACTGTAGGGATCAGGGGAGAAATGTACACATGCCTTATCTTGTGACTTAGGTACCAAACTAGAAATGGTCATATTGGAGACCACTGTGTACTAGGAGTGTCACCACTCTTGGTGTAAAAGAGCTTGGGATCTGGACAAACAAGTAAAAAAGGGACACTGGGCTTTGTCTCCAGCCCAACCCCCTTCTTTTTTGTTTTTCTGTTATTGAAAGGGCAATATAGCAATTATTGGTGCTTGCAGAGGAATATTCATGCTCCCCTCAAATGAACTTACAAGGCAAAGGAGGGATAGATCCTCCTTTACTTATTCCGAGTGAGGACCCTGGGTCTGCAGCCTTAGCCTCATGGAAGCTGCTGGACATGCAGGCTCTCAGGCCTCTGACCGGACTCCGCCTCCGCGCCGACTCCCAGGTGATTATCTGCTGCTCTGCCTGGTTGGTCACTGGAGTTGGCCGATTTCCAAGACGACCCTGATCTTGGCCAGACCCCTTAGGATGCTGAGACACAGGCAGCCCACAGCTGCCAATGGTTCAGCACCACCTGGGAGGGTGGGGGTGCAGGAGGGCCAGACTGAAAAAAAAATGCTGCTTTCTGTTCCCAAGGAATCATTTTAGGGGTGAAAGGTTCACACTCTATTATCAGTCCCCTGAGCCCACCAGTGTTCAGAAATGTTTTTTTCCCAAGACTTTTATGGTATGCAAGTCAGACTTTTCCTATTGGAATAACAGACCAAAAATGACTGACAGTTATAGTGTCTGGGATTAAGGCGGGAACTGTTTATCAGCAGAACTGGGAATTTATCAGGAGTTATGTATGATTTCATCTCTAGGATTCTGGTTTCTGGTCACCTTGGCTAACTGAGGATAGTAAGTCCTGCATTAGTCTGCTGAGTTAAGTTCCTCAAGGCAGCATTCTCAGCAGCATAGGGTATTTTATTTAAAAACACATCTCTCATCCTTTTCTCTTATGGAGGGGAAGAATGAAGTCAGCTGAGACCAGAGTGGCTTCAACTCTGAATAAAGGGGACGTGAATATTTGAAAATAGGAACAGCTTCTTCAGCTGATATACCTAGAACACAAACCTTTTCCAAATAGTTGTAAATTAATCCTTCCAGTCTTAAAAAGATTCAGGTTTAAATGAAATTGAACTCATTTGTCCCTTAGAATGGCGCTTTTCTGTAAATTAGTGTAATTTTGTCATGACCCTCCTTTGGGAACTAGTGTTAGATAACACAGTTTCTATTTACTTGTTCAGCAAATACTCCATGTGTCCTGAGGGTGTGCTAGTGATAGTGTAGGTGCCAGGCCTGCAGTGGAGACCTGTTCTCGTTCATACCTCTCACATTTCATTTTAGCGAACATCTTCTGGAGTCCATGGCTGAAAGGATTGAAGTGAACTCTGTGAAGGGGTAGCGCCATGTTGCTCCTGTTAAAAGTACTCCCCCACGCCCACCACCACTTTTAGCTAACCCTCTTTTTTTTTTTTAATTTATTTATTTTTTTATTTATACATACAAGCTGGGGTACAGGCCAGAGGCATGGGGCGGCGAGAGGGTTCACCAGAGACAGAGTGGGGAGCAGAACAGGCAGATCAGAAACACACTGCTGAGGGGAGCAGCGGGCGAGGCAGGAGAGGTCTGCCGCCCCATGTGGGACTCTCCCTGGCTGGGCGTCGAACTCGCGTCGCCGCTGCCTACAGCTCCACAGCGTAGCGCTCAACCGCTGCGCCACCGGGGAGGCCCCTAACCCTCTTTTTATATAAAGAAAAAGTATTGTTTTTCCCAATAAGACTGCCAGTCAAAGCAGGTAATTCTTCATTATACTTGTTTTTCAAAAGAGACACATAAAGGCTGTTTTTAGCATTAAGACTTCTCTTGAGCTTAGAAATTTGATTGCATAATTGAGGCTACCAGAGGGTGAGGGTGGGGCTTAAGGCTTAAAGTGTGAAGGGGCCCAGTAGATTGTGATGGGGGCTCTGGATGCTCTGTGGGTGGGAGTGGTGTGGTCATATAATCTGAGGAGTGTGAACCTGCACCCCTAAATCATACACAGTGTTGCTGACCAACATTATCTCAATAAAAATACAATTTTGCAATGAGACTTTTCATGCCTCTTCATACAGTTGATTCTATCTAGTAAACAAGGCCTGGCATTCTTGGATATAGAGTATGTTGCTCAGAAGAATTAGTTCCACTTTCTCCAGAGTTTACCAAGTTACCCCCATTTTGCTTTTAAGGAAGCTCTTAACTACCCACAGGTGTTCAGCCTCCTAGAGTTTCTATGTATCTTCAGTACAAGCAGCTTTGCAGAGTTTACTCTAGGGCATTAACCACATAGTAATCCCCCTTTGAGAAGTCTGCTGTCTATAATGTGAAGGCGGAGTTGCCGTGGCTGTTAGGCTGTATCTTAAGCCAAATACATTTCTCAGCATTCCAAGGTTATGTGAATACACAGAAGTAATTATTTTCAGATGCTGACATTGCTTTTCAGGCTTTGGTAATATGAAAAAGTATGGTGCAAAAGCCATTCATCTAACAAGCAGTGTAAAATGTCCTATGGATGGGTCTGGTGTGCATCCAACCTGCCGTGTAATGTAGGGATGCCAGAGTCACTTCCCTTTCAGACATAGTGTCTTTGTTAATGGGACCTGACCCATGCAGCATTCCAAGTTAGTGTGCTTCCTGCGATGCAGTCAAGTCCGGGGAAGCTGTGTCTTCATTCCAGCAGAGTCACCGCTTCGTGTCACAGACCCTTGGTTTCATGGATTCTCTTGTCCCTTAATAGGTTCTGTCTCGATGTCTGCTTCAAAACGTGAAAAACATGCAATTTTCAATTCATCTCAAAATACAGTTCATAAATTGACAATAGGACTTTAAAAGCCTCGTCCCTCTCAGATAGTTTTAGAAGGAAGGAGTTGGAAGCAGTAAGATTTAATTGTTGGATAGACATTTATTTTGATTAGACAGAAATTTTTAGACTTTCCCCCTCACATTTATATATGACATTCAGTACTCATTTTGTCTTTTTATATCAATTTATCTTCTAGTCAACATAGGAAAAGGAAAAACACAAGTAAGGTTTTATTATATCCACCCAAAGTATTGATTCTTTACACTTATGAAAGGGAAAGTTTGTTTTCATCATCCCTTGATAATCATTAAATCTCTACAGTAACCTTTGCAGAAAACCAAATAAAGCTATCTGATGTATGCTATCTGCTCTTGAAAATACTTAGACCGTCGAGTACCATTGAAGACTTAGACAAAATATTTTGATTTTTACAGTATTGTAAATGCTGTGGGCAAAAGGGGCGTCTGCTAGTCTGCTAAGTTTTTACTTCCAACTGCCTATTTTTCTCTTTACCTTGTAGTTTTGCAATGCATAATTCAGTGTTTGCAAAGTCTAAGAAGTTTATTGTATTGTTTAACTATCTGTTTTGAATTACATCTTTAAAAAGAAAATGGGACATCCTCCCAGCCCCCACCCTAAAGACAGAGTTTCCATGACAGGATAGTTTTAAACACCAGGATGTTGCACAAGTCAGTCTGAAGAAACTAGGAACAGACAGCTAACACTATCCAATAGGGCTTTGCTATGTGACACCATTTTTTGGTTAAATGAGCTAAACATACATTGTCCTGTCCCTGCTTATTTGGATACATTTTCAAGATCAATATTTTTGTTGTTGTTGGCTTGTTTCTAATTATTCTAAGCTGGGCACTCTGTAAAAGTGAGAAAACATTTTAAATTAGAGAATCACATAAGATGCAAAGAAATCTAGTTAAACTTTGTCCTTTAGGGGAGAGGAAACCTGTGCGAGGGGCTTTGGGTCGTGAGATGTGGAAACCAAAGTGGTACTTTTCAGCTTCTGTTTTGCAAGGAGTAGTTTGGATTTAATTTTTAAGTGTCATCCTTGAAAAGTCCTTTAGAGTGGAAAAAAAAATTGGAGGGATGGTTCCAATACCTTATAGATTATTGGGAGCTGGCTCCAGTGACCAGTTCACAGGGTGGAGAAAAAGGTCAAAGTCTGTTTCAGAACAGCTGCCATCGGTGGTGAGCAGGCGCTCTTCCCTAAGTCTCCTTGGCTTTCTTCAGTCACTTAACCCAAGAGGCCTGGGTGGAGCTCCGTGTTCTTCAGGTTGCATTGACCAAAGTACTGGGCGGTCTTGTCACACACACAACACCTCATGAATGACTGTTTGCCCACAGAGGCAAAGGGGATCAGGGAATTCTAGGTTTACTTGTTGGTTGGAATTTGGGGGGGAAAGCTAACTGGGATTCAATGACCAGTTGTCTCAGAGTATTTCTATCTGCCTGGTGACGTCTTTAGGGCCCTGGGAGGGAAAAAAGCTATCTGGTGAGTTGTGCAAGATTAACTTTCTTCCCCTTCTGCTCCTGGCATGTAGGAGCCAGGGGTTTTAAAACAAAGATTGTAAATTTTCTTTTAGGATTTATCATCAGCCAGCCATGTTCTTTATTTTTGTTTCTATTTTTTGTAAAGATTTATTTTATTTATGGATAAAAGAACTGGGGTAAGGTCAGATGTGCAGGGGGCTGAGAGGATTCACCAGGGACAGAGTGGGGAGTAGAACAGGCGGATTTACTGAAATACACTGCTGAGGGGAGTAGCAGGACAGACAGGAGAGTCTGCTGCGCCATGTGGGTCAGCTCCCTGGCTAGGCATTGAACTCCCTGGCTAGGGATTGAAACCTGTCTAATCTCCGATTATTTGTAGATAAAAGGAAAGAGAAAATAACTAGTTTTGTGAAATAACTGTTGTTTCTGAACTTTATGAATAAAACAACACATATTATACTAATAAATTTAATCGAATCATTTGTTAGAATTGGACCTAATTCCTTAAATTGCTCAATACCAAGGGTCCATAAGTTCAAGACATTATAAATAACGATAAGTATGTAGCTCAATGAGAAATAACACTTGCTAAGGGAGAATAAAATATAATTGAGAAAAATTAAGCCAGCAAATAACTGATAAAATAAATAGCATGAAATAGTTGGAGAATATCTTCTAGTTCAGGATTGGAAGAGATTATTTTCTGGGAGGTGAACCATGTTCAGAAAAGTCTTCATGGAGTAGAAAGCATTTGAATTGGATTCAATAGGTGAGAAGAATTTGAATAGGTGGAGACTGAGGAAAGATGTAGGTAAGTGCGCTGTCCTTGGTAGAGGAAAAATGAGAAAATACGGCATCGTGGGAATCATGGCTTATTTCTGTGATGTATTGTGAAATATACTCAGTTGACCAATTAACCCTGCTGAGAGCCATATACTTTCTAAAATAAGCATTTTACATGTGATCTTGTTGAAAATCTCATGGTAAGTGCAAGAAGCAGACGTTTATCGATGAAGAAGTCAGGACATGATCCAATGAGTCAATGGCGGAATTGAACTGGAAGCCAGAGACTGGGGCCTTCCTCACTAACCTCCATTCCCGTGTCGGAGGAATTTCGGTTCCATCCTGAAGGCTAAGATCACTTATGGGATGTCTTTGAGCAGGGGGTGTTGTATGTGCCCAGGAACTCTTTCTGCCTCCTCTCTGTCTCGTCTTCCCATCCAGTCCTCTCTCCAGCGCCACCTTCAGAGAGAAGCCTTTTCGAGCTGTAGGTCCAATGATGTGATGCATCTGCTCGCAGCGCAGTGTCCCTGCCTCCGCAGCACACGTTTCCTGCTCCTGCAGTGGCATAAAAGGCCCTGCAAGGTCTGCAGCTCCATTTGGAACTTTTTCTGGTGCTCTGAAATCTCCTGTCTTTTCCTTCCACTCCTGTTCTTACAGTAGTGTCTCCCCTGGAGTAGCCTTTCTCACCCCTGGATCCCTCACTCCCCTCTCCTGTTCTCATTTATCATTAACTATTGACCCACGTGTTAACCTTTTCCTTCACATAACTTTTGAATGCTTATTTCCAGTTCTACATCAAAAAGGAACTTAACTGTCAGCACATTTTTTCCTGTTTAAAAGGCTTCTGAAATTATTTAATGTAGATTGTTTTTCTTTTTAAAAAACTTCCAGTATGTGACATCTCTTCACAACCAGGGATGTGTAGTAACGATGACAGGCTTGTGTTCTATAATAGAAGCCAAGTGTTTACATGTGGACCTAGAGGGTATTGCAAGAAATCAGTTATGTTCCACGAAGGAGCCCCAGCTTCAAAGACACCTCATACTCTCAGCATGTTGCCTGAAAGAGCAAATCAAGCTGGTGGGAATGACACAAATAAATGGATGAGAAAATAAAATGGGTTAAGTTTCCCAGCATCCTTTGTGTTGGCCCCCACGCTCTCTTGCTTACGTCAGGAACAACTAGAAGCGCAGAGGTAAAACCTGGCGTTCCCTTCTCCAGTGCTGCAGGAATAAGTGTTAACAGCTGTGCTTGTGTGCTTTGTCCTGGAAATATTCCCCCATTTAAGGCAGACTGACTACCTCAGGAAAAACATTTCTCTACCATATTGTGCAAATCTTCTCATTTTCCCCCTTTTCAGGGTACATTCACACAAGTATCTTTAAGACTTTTCCAAATACATTCTTAAGCCTGAAAAACTTCCCCCTGCCTGTGCAACACACCCACATGAGTGCAGATTACAGCTGAATGTGTGTGCACATGCGGAGTGAAACCAATTTTAAAGATGTGGGTGGCAGCATTTTTACCTCCAGCTCAGGATGCTTTCCACAGCAGTGGGGAAAATTCAGGAGCCAGTTGAAATTCTTAAAAAGCCCAGAGAAGTTTGGGAAGACCTGGGTAAAGGGGAGCCTGGCCTCACCCTTGAGTCCTCACGGGCAGCATCCTGGCCTCCCTCACTGTGTCGCTTACTGTTTCTTTGAGATGAATTTTGCAGACCCCCTCCTTGGACTATTGAGTCTTTGCCCTGTACTCATTTTTTCCTTCCTGGAGGTATAAATAGACTGATGACGCCCTCCGCTCTCTGCAGTCCGTGCATCATTCATCCCGTACATCTCCTTTCTAGGTCACAAAGCTTTTTAAAAAACTCAGCAGCAGTAGCAGCATGTGAGAAGATGAGCATATGATCCCTGCCTCTCACCTCCCAGCAGTGCCTTTGATAGCAGCCAGACTGCCGCGCCTGGCAATGGGACATTTGGGTGGGTCAGGAATATCACAGGGCAAAACAGCCATTCTTCCCAAAGAGCTTAAAAATAGCCTCGTTTGAGCATTTCCCCCCTCCACCCTACCTTCCCTCCAGAGCAGAAGAAGGACTTTGCATTTTCTGCACATTGCAGGAGCCCTGCTCTCCTGCCAGGGGAAGTACCTGCCTTCTCCCTTTGTCTTCCTTCCTCCCCAGTACTGTAACACCAGCCGTGCTTCCCGAGAGTCATGTATTACTGTGTGCTACCCAGTCAGTGGCGCTGGTCGAGTGTTTGGAGACAGACTCTGCTCCCCTGCAGCCTTTGCACTTTGCTGAGCTCTCCAGCCCACCCCTCCCCAGAGGGGCAGTTGCCAGAGCGAATCTCACATTGGGGATGACTGGCAGTGAGGCTAGTGAGGAGCAGGGCACTGCCCTGTAATCACTGACTGTGCCCTGGGTTCTCTTCTCAGTCTGCCAAGACTGTTGAGGGGCCATTACTTCTCTCTTTGACCAAATGTTTATTGAATGTCTACTGTACACCAGACCAACTCATGAGTAGATAAATCCTCTGTGCACTGTAAATTCCACTCAGATAGATCGTATCTCTGGTGCATAAGTGTTAGATAGGAAAGTCCAGCACGCTGAGTGTTATGGATAAGTTGCTAAGAACATGTGTATGATTTTATGTAGGCTGGTGGAGGAAGACTGAACAGAGAAGGGGCAGGGGAGTGAGCTATGTGCGTTCCTGTGGGAAGTGCATTCCAGGCAGAGAAATGGCAAGGATGGATCGCACAGGTGAGCATCAGCCTCAATTATGAAGGATGAAGGAGGAAAAAGGTGTAAGAGGTGTGATAAAAGGTCCCAGGCAAACTGGGGATGCTCTTTGGTGACCTCATCCTATGTATTCAGGGAAGGTGTGGGTCAGGATTTTGCACTAATCAACTAAAAGGGGGTAAGAAGTGTAACCTAACAGCAAACTGGTGTCCACCAAAGATTGAGTGCCAACTTGGGTCCATGAGAACTCTGCCTTGTAACCTTGAGAACAAGTTGAAGGCAGGAAGCCTTTTTTAACTTACCTGGAGTCAGCGTGTGAAGGATGAATAAGCAAAAAGCTCAGTTCCCTGTAGGAAGTTGTTTTGGTTTGACAAGGTTTATTGTATAAATCTAATACTTCCCTTTTCATCCCTCCAAAAATACCAGCAAAATTCCAGCATTTGGACGTAAGCCTTGATCACTTCAAAAAGACTGTGGAGGACAGAAGGAATTGTAAAATACCAAGTATTTAAGAACAGGGGTCAAACTCGTAACCTGGGAAATTTCAGATCTCAGGGTGTTAACAAGTCCCCTGAATGGTGTTCAGTGATCTCTGACTCCGCTGGAGGTTTGAACATTTTTATGACAGAAAGGACCAATGGTTTATTTGAATAATCAACACATGCCCAAGAAAAAGGGGGTGTATTGCCCTCTCCTTAATTGCACCTCGTTCTATGGCTCCCGGTGTCTTGAAGAATTTTCTCAGTACAAGACTAGAGTGTTGGACTTTTAGAAATTGCCAGATTTCCTCCTCATTTAGGAATATTTGTGCTCTAACTCCACTGCAGTTGAACACAACACACACAGACTGTTGAACTATTTGTCTTTGTGTTTCACCCCTTTATCTTGGTGGCTGCAGGCACATACACAAAGTTTCTTTTAGTTACATGGTTCTGACTTCCTTGAGTCTCAACAGTCTCCTCTGTGATACATGTGTCCTACTTGAACTCTAGGTAGAGATGTCCCTGCCTCTTACTGTGCTTCTCACCTCCCCAAACTCAGGTTGAGTATAAGGCTTCCCTCTGGCTTATCATCCTGGTTGCCATGCCAAGTGGTGATGGGTCACGTGGACTGAGTGGGAAGAGCCAATAATGGGCTCTTTCTTGTTCACTACTCTTACCCTGCGTGCCTAGGTTAATGTATGGAGCATAGTCTAGGAACACCTATTCATATAATGGATTAAAAATACTTTTTTTTAGTCAATTGTTGCAATTTATAATTTCTCTCCTGACCATCAGTATTAGGATGAAAATCATTTTGACTTCTGTTCTCTCATCATTAAATCATTCACCAAGTTTTGACAGTTTCCTTTGCAGGATGTGTCAAAATGGTTATCCTCTTTTCATTGTCCTAAACAAGAGCCTTGTTTTGTAATATTTTATTTTTTCCTGTTGGCAAAATAAGTTTGGGGAATGCTGGTTAAGCAGTTACTGGTTTAATGACTACAGGAATTGACAAACTCTTAATGAAGGAGCATTGTCCATTTCTATAGAGGCATAGAGAACAGAGCAGTTCTACATGCTATTGGAGAATCTTCTTAGTCGTCAGCATCTGATGTGCTCCCTGATCTGCAAATCCTCAAACCACATCTGGGGAAATACTGGCAGAGGCAGTGGAATAACCAGCTGTTCCTCATGGGCCAAGGATTGTTTGGCTTTAATTTAGTGACAGACATGATGATAAACAGCAAATGGGGGGAAGGAAACATGCCAGACTCCTGACAGTGTACCACCAGGGGTGACCTGTGACTCAAACTCCCTGAACAGCTTGCACAGCTTACCTGGGTCCCGTGACACAACTACACAAAAGGGAAGTGCATGCACACTCACCTGCTGAAGATACTGCCTTCCTGCTCTCGGTGCTATGGACTGCCTGTGTCCCTCGATGCCAACTTGATAAGACTTTAGACCGTGTCTTCAGGCACCATCAGGAGACAGGCCTTGTCACTCTTATTTGATGCATGCCTGTATCACTGATTTGATTCATTTTTGTACAAGGCATTTAAAGTTACCCTGAGGGAAGTTGGGTGGCAGGTGTGTGACTTATTTCCCAGATTTGTGATTTGCTGGTTTGGGATGACAAGTTAGACAAGTAAATATATAACTATATATCTGGATCAAATTGTGTGTGGGGTGTGGGTGTGTGTGTGTGTGTGTGTGTGTGTGTGTGTGTGTGTCTTTGCTAAAATAAAAAATTAGATAGTGACTCAGGACATATATTTTGGACTCACCCTTTTCAGCTCTTTCACTCTTACAGCCCACATTTGATCTACCTACAAATCTATTCTCCCTACATCGGATTGAACTAGAACACTTAAACCGTGCAGTTACCATCCTGGTCTTAGTCTCCATCATCTCTTTTTCTCTTGTGGCATAAGGGCCAGGGAAATATTTTAAGATGTGGAGAATGTTAGGATAGCAAGCAGTCTCTTCAGATAGCACCTCCCAAGCAGTGGATGCAGCTAAAGCACTCAGAAAGCATCTAAGACCCTATCACCATTTCTACCCATATAACATTTTCAATGACATTGGCACCTGACCACAAAAGATGGTATTTTTCTTATGATGAAAAATGCATGAAGGAAAATACTAAACATTATGGGTTAACTAAAAATTAATTGTCTATTTAAGCAGTCTGTCCAGTTCATCTTGACAAATCGTAGACCTTTATTCCTGTAGCAACACTCTTCCAGTTAGCAGACAGAATCCACATCTCAGTCCAGAGGAAGGAGGCGTTTACTGTGTCTGCCCCATATAAATTAGCCAAGTGACATGCATACGTTATATATAACTTTACTAAAATATAGAAGCAGGTAGAATTTTGAAACACCAAATTTGATAGTATTTTCTCTGGCAGTTTATTTGCTTATGTAATATTTCACATCTCCAAAGAATATATGAATAGTTCACATTTGAACCATAAGGTATAGACTGGAAAGTTGACTTCTTAGGAAAATGTATTTCCAAAATGTTGATGAAAGCATGCGTCTCTGTGTGTGGTACCATTCCAGGTAACCCAAACTAATAGCTCTGATGCTAGACTCTTTTATCAATGATGGGTCAGAGTTGGTGCCATTGGAAACAAGATGAACTCAGAATAATACTCTTGATATATTATAAATGAATCCTTTTTCCCAAGTTACTGAAAGTTCAATCAGGCATATGTGTGCCTATGGGTAGAGAAGCCAAGCATTGCAGTGCTAGTGCTTTGATTATTTCAGTTTTTTTCAATTTATATTTTTATTGTTATTTATATCTTATACATATTGTATTCCCCTTGGGTAACCCACTACCAATTCACCCGTGATCCATCTCCGTGTTTTAATGCAAATTTGTAATAATTTTTGTAGTTCCCAACTTTCTTTATGGAGTAAGGCTTAGTCTCCGAAAAAGAAAGCCAAAGCTATGAATTTGCTCACCAGAATCAAGCAAAGGGCTTATTTGTGCATTTGGATGAGTTTTCCAGCTGAGATCCTAAGAATAACAGCCTCCCCTCTACCCCCACTCGGCTTTTGTCTATTAACCTTACCTTAATCCCTCTTTGCATGAGGCTAATCAATCACTTCACTCAGGGCTGTGTCTATTTCCCACAAAAGCCAAACCTGAAAATTCACATACAGATAAAATCTCAAGCAAATTTTGAAAAAGGAATGAATGAGGAGTTCCCCTCCTAATATGGAAATCACTAAAATAAAAGAATTCTATTTTTTTCATTCTAAGCAGGGAACATTTTGATGTATTCCTTTTGTTTTAAATAATAACTCTATACTTAAACCTAAGTTTTATGTTGGTATCCTAGATTTATTTACAACTCTCATTGGTATTATCAGATTTCATTCATGGGTAGAATACGGCATATGAGAATCAGGGTTATGTGCATGAGTTTGTGTGTGAATACATAAGCATAAATGTCAGGAATATATATATACACCTTAAGTTATGTTTATTCATATGTGAAATGTAATTCTATATGCATGTTTTTTGTGGAGATTATTATATGAAATTGTCCTCTATAATATCTAAATTGTAGATCCAGAATAGCATACAGATGTCATAAATTCTCAACTCAGCTGATAGAAAAGATAACAAGGTTTCTATCCTAAGGTCTGATAAGGATTAATCTACTTTGGGCAGGTTAGAAGTTAGGACATTTTCTTATCGGAATTGTTATTTCTGTTAAAAAATAACTTGCAATGTAATTCATTTTGCCAGCTGGTTTATGGTATTGCTGTAAAATTTAAAAAAAGAAGAGAACTAAACTATGCCCTGATTAAATTAAGAAATATGTCAGATGGATTACTGTTTAGGAAAGTTGTTCTCATTTCCTTAAAACTGCTGCATCCTGAGCCTGTCTTCTTTACAAGTTTTCATGATGTTTTATGATGTTTCATGATGATTCTGGTGGTTCCATTAGGTCCTAACTAGCCGATGTGATCTTTGACATCTTTTTCTTCCAAAATACTTCCAGATACTTGCTTCTTCTGAATTGCAAAGATGTGTGTACTTTAATCTGCTAACGCGCTTTCATCTGTCTGTCTGTACTCATCTTCACACAGCTGGGTTTACTGTTTATAAGCAGGCTAGCTGTGCTGTCGCAAGTCTGGAGAGCTGTACCTGGTGACTGTAGCTTTGTGTGAAGCCTGTTCATATCCGGACAGCCCTGCTATGGGGGTCCCTCCTGCCATTTCCATTTCTGTCCCATGTAATTTTGCAAGGATAGTCCTTTAGCCTGAGTTTCTTCATGTTATATAACTCTTAACTTCCAGAAACCTACCTAGGGATGAATAGAGAATGTTGGGAAAGCCTTTTTATACAGGTGTGAGAGTGAGCGGGGTTACAGGTTAGAAATGGCATCTGCTGACTATGCTCTTTGCTGCAAATGTGCTCTGGGAAAAACAGGAGGAGATATGTGCAGGAAACTGTGATTCACATGCAACCTACTGCCTGAACCTGGAAGTACTTTTGTCTAATTGTTAGAAACTTAGAACTGTAGTGAAAGACATTCTTTCATTTCATTAGCACTCATTCAGGAGACTCTTAGGGGGTTCCCTGTTCAGTCCCCCAGCTTTGCTGTCCTAGTCTGAAAGGATGACTGCCTTTCAGCTGTCTGTTCTAAGGTCTAGAAACATAAAATTATTGCAGTAAGAAGAGAAGGTGCAAGGCAGGGTGTTGTCTGTCTCCTGCGTGGATATAGCCTTTTGCGCTCATCACAGCATCTCCCTTGGTATCATATAGTCTTGTGTTTACAGGGGTTCACGGAGCAGTTCAAAAACACTTAGGTAAACCTTATGAAGGGGAGGGGGGCGCTTAAAAATGAGTGTGCTAGGGACAAAAATATAGTAATAAATGCCTATAGTTACATTGGTAGAGGAAATACATTAAATGTTCACAGTGCTTGCTTGACAAATGGAGGAATCAGTGGTAACTTTGTTCCTTACTAAAAGTTCCTCCTTGTATTTCTCGTGTTTATACAGTAAGTATTTACTAGTTATAATTTTATGAGTTTGAGTATGATCAAGTTGCTGTTTAAACAAAGGAAAAGAATATATGGAGGACACCAAATTTAAAACAAGAGAGAATGACTGTTTAATCATCTGACAGCACTCAGCACGACTAGGCCACTAACAAAAATGGGGCATGGCTGTTACTAGAAGTGCATGTTCCGGGGTCAGAATCTCCAGGCTACAACCTTCCAGGTTCAGGCATTAGGTTGCATGTGAATCACAGTTTTCTGCACACATATCCTCCTATTTTTCCCAGAGCACATTAGGGTGCTTCTGATCGTCAGCAAGTTTGAGAACCGTGGCCTGAAAGTTGGACAGTCCATTCACTGGGTTGAAGATGGCCCCGGCTCCACTCAGGGGTGCCAGCAGTGACCAGTTCGCTTGCCCAGCTGGTACTGAGGTGTCCTGGCCAACTGGGTTGTCTGTCACCGCCCCACAGCTTTCCCCCAATATCCACAAGTTTATTTTCTTTGTCTGGGAATGCGATTACCATTCATTTATATGGAAAAAAAAATTTTTTTTTGAGTGTTCCCAGAAGGACATCGCTTTTTAAACATAGGTAATTTCATGTAAAGTTCTCAACAGTCCTGTGAGCTGGACTTGTGTCAACATTATGCTGTGAAGACATGGTTAAACTAGCAAAGCAGGGTGCTCTGACCCCAAACACTGCTCTTCCAGTGCAGATAGATGCCTCCTGCTGAAAGGTGGTGAAGGTAGAAAATCACTAAGAATACTTTGAGCGAGAGTAACAATTTTAAAGATGTTTTTGAAGTTTTTACCATAATACTGATTTTTGAAAACTTGTATCCCTTTTAATATATTCTCTTTTTGGTGATATAGAAAAAAAAATCACATCTAATATGAGTGTCGAGAGGCTCTATTTTGAGTGAGTTCTTCATATGGGTGTTGAGTTTGCATAAATGTAGATTCATATATATTTCAAGATTTTGTAGCACTAACCTGAACGTTATATGTCAGAACCTTCTAGTTTAATTTCAGTAATGATAGCAAGTTAAAAAATACTTGAATTATCTTTTTAGTGGATCTCAGTAGTGCGTTCTCCAAGTTGCAACTGACTTTAATACATGGAGTAGGAAATTTGAGTGAGGGAATCCACTTTAGGAAGAGGGAAGAACAGGAAGTGCCCAAGGGAAAAGGGTGCTGCCCCAAATCAGGAAACCATTTCCACCCAAGGCTGGAGGCCAGAGAGTGTGTTTGATGTTTGATGCTGAGTTGCTGGAGGGGCAGGCAGCTGCTGTTCCCTGCACCCTGAAACAGTATGGATGCAGCGAAGTCTCAGACAACCAGCTCCTCAAACATTTCTCAGACGATGAGGTTGGATGCCACAGTCCCCTTCAGTGGTTCTCAGCAGAAAAACAAAGACAGTTTTTCCTTCCCTCCATCTTCAAATCTCTCACCAGAGTAATTTATCAAATCTTAACATTGGCAGGAAATGAATGTTGGGACCAACAAGATGCCAGCAAGAAAAATAAATATTGTCCCCTGAAGCACAGCTTGCAAGATGATTGCAATACAAAAATCCCTTAAAATCCTGGCAAATGGGAGAGATCTTCAGGCTTTGGAGTAACATGAAAATTGTTTATGTTAACGAGGAATTGACATAACTGGTTTGCTAGAACAAAGGCATGCTCTTTTGTCAATATGGGAAATGATTTCAGGAATCTTCTTAATGTTTGCTCGCAACAACTCTTTAACACACTTTCTCCTTGAAAAGATGGCCCAGGTTATTTTAAAGACAGTGCTGTTCATCAGTTTAAGTAGGGACTGCGTGGTGATCTCAGGGGTGTTCTTGCTTCTGGCTGGCTGCCCCCGTTCACCTAGTGACACATTCCCCTCCTTCCATCATTACATCATAGCCGGATGCTATTCTGATTCTAGCTTAGCCACCTTCATTCTTTATAAAACACAATCTTGCTGTTTTATTTAAGTAATGCATGCCTACTGTAATATATTCTGCAGTTTTTAATCATATATGGAGTCCATATCTTTGGTAGTCTAAAAGATTATGTCAGATACAGTCAGCAATGCTTGTAGATAAATGAAGTGTGTAAGAAGATAATTACTTTTCACTTCTGCTCTAATCTGTCTGATGCAAGTGAGAGAAACCAGTCTCCATGGAAGGCTAAGCCCTTCTGGTTCTTCCAACTTGTACTTTGTAAGAAAGGGGACAGGGCTTCATCTCCTAGAGTTAGTCAGGGAAACATGTTGCCAGAATGTAATGGCTTGGCATTGTTTCTCACTGAATTGAATTTTATGACTACTTTATGTAGGTGTAAATGTTGTGAGTTCCCACTTTATATAGTGATATAAAGTTTTAAAAATTCATGGAAGAAAATTCCAACTTAAGTATACTATATTATGGGTGGTTGCTGTATGAATAATTTAAATTTTGGGAACAGTGATATATAGTGCATTTACTTCCATCTTTTTCTTCTTTCTAGTTGCTTTTACATAAAGATAAAAAATTAGAAGATAGACTTCCCTTTAAAAGTTAGGTAAAGGTAATCTTTGTATCTATTCTTCCCATCCCCCTCCACCTGAAATAACCGATATTAATCTTTGTGTTTAACCCTGTAATTGAAAGATATGATGATGATTGATTGATTATTGATTTTTTTAAAGCTACCATTCCTCTTGAGACGATCTTTTTATTTTTTTAGGCATCAAAGCTTTATTTTTTTATTGTTATTTAAATCTTTTACATTATATATTCCCCTTGGGTAGCCCACCACCTATTCACCTGTGACCCATCACTATCGTCCCTTGTGCTCTTTTCTCCCCTTTCTTGAGCCCTTATCCTCCCCCTCCCTTGCTGGGTGTCTCTCTCTTGTTTGGTTCCCCTATATTCCTGCTAGAAGTGAAACCATTCGATAGTTTTCTCTTTCTTTCTGGCTTATTTTGCTGACAGTCTTGTAGCAAATTTTAATAAATTTGGACGGGTTGGTTCACCAAATGAACAGATACGGATAGCTATCAAAATGTTAATTTAGGAGTTTACAGTACCCTGTCCTATCCCAATATGATTTATTATTTAGTGATAGCATAATGTATGAAAATGTAGATTGTATTAGAAGACTTTGAAAATAACTACTAAAATCGCAATAAGAATGCTAGAGTCAGGAAAAGTGATAAGTACTTTGGCCACCTGATTATTGTATGTCTCTACTTTATGTGCTACCCATGAGGAGATATGTACTCACATGTAGATAAATGGCCTCCATCACATCCAGGTGAGGGTTCTTCCCATCCTGGATTTCACCTACAATGTGTAATTTTAGATAGGCAATACTAAAAATACTACTGTCGACAAGAACTTAAACCCATAATTTTCAAATCAATTTCAAATATCAGGGAGATCTGAAATTAAATTACTATTTGGTTGTTTATGAAAATTAGTGCTAGAATTATTTCTCTTATCAGAATGGTATCCTCCTTAGGGTTGGTTTATACATTATTTTTATTTTTTATTTTTCTGGTTCATTGCTAATTTTAGCTTGATTTTTTTGATACTTTAAAATGCCATCATTTTCAATGTCCCAAGCTTCCCTGTTTTCTCAGTTTGCTCTAGTTAAACATTTCTTTCAGGCTTTCTTGCAATTCACTATTCAGTGTGTTGAAGAGCTCTTGTAAAATATCAAAACACTTTAGGAGAATAAAATCTATACTCTGATTCTACCCAAGATCATTTTTCTAAGTTCACAGCCTATGCCATCTGAAAATAGAAATAAAAAGAGATGCTTTTGTCTCCATTTGAAACTTTCGAGAATACAAATGAAAAATCATTAAGTAATTTAAGTTCAAGAAATCAAAATTATTATTGTATGAAGAGCAATATGTTAGCAGTCTGAAGATTTTCACCTTCTTAGGACATAATTGGAGTTAATTGGCTGATGTCTCTGAAACTCCTTTTTGTCATCTAAACAATGGAAATAACTGTCTTTCCTATAGCGTTGTGCTACATGTGGTATTGAGTGTACTGATGATTAATTTGTATGTATTTTTAAAATTCACATAAATGTTGTATTTACTATCTGTTGCTCTACCCTTGCCTTAATGCTATAGGCATTGTATCTAAGCACATTGTCAGTTATTCTACTAGAAGACTCATCTTAGTCTAGGATAAATACAGCAAGAAATAGTATATCATTTATATTCCAGCAAACAATCTCTTGCTCTACAAAGATGGACAGTTAGGAGATGGAAGCATCATATGTCTGGAATAGTATAACTTTACTCTTCTTTGTACTTTGTTTATTTGTTTTAGTCTCACCCACAGTATTTTGAAATATACTTTCTAATTACAAAACTAGTATATATTCACGAGGAAAGCACAGAAAATAAGGAAGCAACATCATGCTTAATCCCACCACCCGGATTTAGACACTGCTATTTTTCTGGCATAATTCCTTCCAGTGTGTGTTTATGTGTGTATAGTTCTTGTTTTAGCCTTATTTGATTTTACAATGGTGGTAGATAATGTTATAGAGAGAAAATATGTATGTTTATAACTCGGCTTATCACTTATTTTTTTTTCTAATAAGTATACTATTTTAAATTTGTTTCCTCTTAGTTTACACTATTATCCACTGATGATTTGATGACATAATCATGGTTCTGCATTTGCCACTAGATGGCGCAGTACTTGGCATGATTATTTCCTAAAAGTGTATGCTGTATTAATTATATTGGCATGATGAGAAATTTTATTAGCCTTATCAGCATTATGTTAAAAATACAAAAACATAGTTGCATAATAATTCATTGATGAAGGCCTGTGATATTTTAAACAGTATTTTAGTAGATCCACAAATTTAATACTCACCCCTTCAAAATGGGGATTGTAATATACTTAGGAAACAGTATAGTCACCTAGTAAGGTCCACTGCCAATTGGCAAACCAATACCTGAAGTACTTTTTCAGGCCTTGCTTTGTAAATCTTTAGCTATGACATTGAGTTCATCATCATTCTGTCCATCAGCTGGCTAACATGCGTCATACTTTTCCCATGTACCCTTCTCTAGAGTGACGGTGAAGTTCTGCAAGCCATGAGATAACCATGTCCGATGGTTTTCTGGGGGTTATGATGGCAAGATGTCTTCCCATGGATTGAATCATCATTACTCTCACAGCCTGTGTGTTTTCCCAAGCCCCCAAGCACATACGAGGATAGTGTATGTTTGTGAATTTTCTTCCTCCTTGAAGACTGAGTGCAGGTCTCTAAGTGGCTGGGGTGACGTTGAATGAGATGAGACAAGTAGGTACAGCATTCATTTCTCATGTGTTCATAGGTTCTACTCTTTGAATGGCTTATCTGGAGTTCTCCAGGTCTACCTGACTAGTGACCTTCAGCCCTTACATTACAGAGGAAACCAAGTGTGACGGGAGCAACACTCTCACCAACCACATCGTGAACCTCTAAGAAAGTGTCAGTATTGGGAATTAAATAGCAGTTATAACACCAGCGTAGAAAGAACCCTAAAATGAAATGGACAGGCGGTGACGAATATCCCATTGTGTGTACCTATTAGCTTTGTGTTTACATTCATGATTCTCAGTTCTGTGGTGGTGTTTTTTTGTTGTTGTTGCTTTTTTTTTTTTTTAAGAAATTTGATGTTACATATTGTGTAAAAATTCTGAGTGTTTTTCTTGGTTTATCAAACCTTTATTTCTGAGGGTAAAAGCCAGGGACATTGGAAGTTGAGCCACACAATTTCTTCTTTATTTTGTCACTTTGCATTTCTGCAGTGAACTTACCCCAGGCTCAGAGAGGTTTTGGTGTTAGTTTATATGAAGTTGCAGCATCTCATGTTCCTGCAGCTCTGATATGATCCCCTTTATACCAACCCCCCAGGCTAAGTACTTACTGTTCCAGAAAGTTACATCTATTAAGTACTGTGCTTTATAATTTTAAAAATGGAGCAGGCCCTGAATAAAATAGAAAATACAAAAGTTAAAAGTTCTGGATATTGATAAAAGGGAGCAAGTAGACAAGACACATATTCCTATTCCTTAGATCTAACAGAATGTTCCAAAGGAAGGGAGTATTGTAAAGAATACAATTGTGTACCTGAAGGTTTACTCATCTTAGATCTGCCTTTTTGCAATTTGGGAGCCTTAAGAAGCCATGTTTAGAGGGAAGTTCTGTAGTGGCCATTGCTGTGTGTGAAGAGCTGTTGAACTGAGTCAGCAGAGTCAAGCCTGACCCGATGGTCCATTTATTTTTCTCCCTTCTTCCTCTTGGAAAGCATGTTCCCTAAAGATGTATCCGAGTTGTTCCTGGGAGTCCTGAGCCCCAGCTTTGTCCCGTACACTGAGCTGTGTCTTGCACCATAGAAATTGCTGTCGTTCTGACTCCTCGCAGTCAGATTCTTGGGAGTACAGCACAGGAGCAGAATGCTTGTGTGGAGTGCAGACGTGGTCTGGGAATGCAATCATTCATGTTGTATGAATGAGAAAGTGGTGTTTTAGACGTTAAAATTGGATAAAGCTTATCAGCCGCCCAAGGCCGTCATAATGGAGAATTCTTGCTGAATGGGAGCAGCATTCTCAGGGGTTTCAATAAGAGGAAATGGTAAGAGTTGAAAGTGCCAGTGAGCCATTGACCCCAGGACTCTTTGCTTTTAATTGAGAGCAGAGTGATTTGTGGATGTCTGGAGGTCATACTAGAATTTGAATGCTTTTTCAATTTTCAGTGTAACTGTAAAGAAATTATTTTAAGGTTAATTTGTAACTAGTCATGATTTTAAAATGCCCTATAGGAAGAGGTCATTTTGTCTCTTCTTATGTTTCTAGCTCTATTTTTATGTGGTTGATGTCCTAGACAAATCCGATCTGAATATCAATTTATTAATAAGTGTAATTACTTTAATGTGACTTTGTGTGGGAGAGATGATTTTGCCATCTTAAGATAAAATGATTCTTCTTCTTCCTTCTCCTTCACCATCACCTCCTGGTCCAGGTTCTTATTAATAGGACCTAGTTTCAGTGGTAGAACGAGATCTTAAATATGTACATCCCAAACTTTGTTATGGGGACAAAACATAAAGTGTCATTTTAGTCCCAGAGTTGAACTCAAAATTTGCATAAATAAGCCCAATTTTCATTATTTTTGAAGATGACTTTGTTTTCGCATGGTTGGGGGGCATTCCTTATTAATATCGCCCATTCAGTTTTTATCTGATGGGGTGAAAGAGGACAGCTATGAATGTAAAATCTAAGTTATTGGTTGGTTTAATATTTTTAAAATTGTGATTTGGTGAGTAGCTGGTGATTTGGGTAAAATGATAGATTATAAACATAGGAAGCATGTGGAAAAGATTCTTTAAGGAGGGAGATGAAGAAGATCAATGATAATGCCACTCTTCTCTGTGTAGCTAGAAATCTTTAATTCTGAAATAAAAAGATAGTGGCGCTCTGTCCCTTAAGTAGACAAGGACAGCCAGACCCCCAGGGCTGTAGATGTTTCCGCATTAAATATTTTCTGAAAGTTAGTTTTTATTCTTGATTACATAAAAGTGAATATCTTTTAAAATCTCCTTTTCATTTACTTTAAAAAGTAAATCACCACTCTTAAATACATGGAAATTACATCTGGCATCTTTTACTGGTTTTTGGACTTTATTCCTTAGGCATGCTTACGACATCCACTCTAATCGGAATGTCTGAACTAATCAAAGACTGGAATATTGGTTAAGGGATAAGGGCATTTCTCAAACACTCACCTGACGAGTAACAAGTCGGCCTTATTCTGCCGACTTTATGATTTTGTCCTTCAGCTCAAAAGAGTAAATCATCCTGTTTACACTTTAAAATAGCAATATAGTTCTACTAGGATTGCTCTATCCACAAACTCATTATCATAGTTATGGTCCTACTTGCATTTAATTTCTTGAGTATTCTCTTTTATGCTCATCTACGCTGCCTCAGAATCTTGCTTTCATTTTAATAACATTTTAAATTTGTTCCTGGTCCTTTTTTATCTCCAGTCTGTTGTCTGGAAGTTGAAAAGGCAGCTGTGTGAGCTCGGTACCACACTGTAGTTAGTGTTGGTCAAGTTGCTCGGTTTCTCTGGATCTTATTTTATCGTCTGTTAAATTGCCCAGTAATGTACATCTGTAATATAGATGGCAAAGATTAAAGAAAGTGATAAAGATGAGTTGCCTGGCACAGCTTCAGAAGCCTAGTTACATAAAGATGTGAGAGCAAGTGAAATCACGCCCCTGGCAGGTCCGCCAGTGTCCATGGACACGCCCCGTGGCCACAGTTACTTCACTACTGCTGTGGTTAGGACTCTAGCATAACTGCTGGTGAGAGGGTGAGAAATGAGGATTTAAGAAGTGTTTGTTCACTTCACATTCATGGTGGATCTGCAACCACTGTCACTGGATTTTGTAGGATTTCTCCCACAAAGGATGTGGGGAGCAGTCAGAGCTTCTCAAAGGCTTGTGTCTCTTTTCTGGCAGGAATTCCTCTGTAAAATGATCCTGGGGCAGAGGCGACTCAATAGCCTATTTTGCACCACAGAGGCTGCCACCTTGTCATTAAGTATCATTAGCCCAGTCTGGTTGCTAGAACCTCCCCATCACCCCCTGAAATGAGTGTTGAAATCCATAGTCATGGTCACAGTTCTATACACTTCAGAACTAGGGAATCTTGAAAATCCTTCATCATAAAATGTGAGAAAGCAAAAAGTCTGCCACACCATTCTCATTATTATTATTATTTTTAATTGGGAGGGGGTATTTTGTGATAAATTTGAGTTTGATTCCCCAGCCAGGATGCTAACCCACATGGAGCAGCAGACCTCTCCTGTCTTACCTGCTGCTCCCCTCAGTAGTACCTTTCAGTAGATCCACCTGTTCTGCTCCCCACTCTGTCTCTGGTGAATCCTCTCACCTTCCACACCTCTGGCCTACACCCCAGCTCTTGTATGCATAAAAATATAAATAAATCTTAAAAAAATATTTGTGCATGTTTGACCCTGAAAGACTTACAAGTCATTCTTTAAAACACTAGGAGTATAAGCCACTGATATGTTTAGACTTTCCTTATTTCCCCCCCCCCAAGTCAGAATTTTTCTGGTTACCTGGGAGGAGGGATGCCCAAGATGCATTTTTCTCTTTCACCTGCAGCCCTCACCGTGAGTATGCCTCTCCATTCTCGCAGACCTGGCCCATCTGAGCGCCTCCCACCTGCTGGTCTTCATGGCTTCTGTTTCTGGCCTCTCACACACCGCCTCCATCCCAGGACACTTTCACATTGTCTGCTGAGTCTCCTTCCTAAAGTATCAAGCTACAAATACTTATGCAACCCGGAAATGTGTTGACTCTGAGTTGGACAAGTTAATTGTGATATTATATTCTTGGTAATAACTCTCTGGTAACTATTTCGGTATGAAAACACCTAAAATTTCCTCCCAATGCACAGAGATGCTTCTATATGTCTTTAAAAGAGATTGCATACTGAATAATGTCTAGGGAAGCATAATATTTTTAGGCACAGTATGTATTTTTGATGACATCTGAAAGTAAATACTTGATGAGAAAAAATACATTCCTTCCATTAAGGAAATACTGTATTCTTAAGAAGACTATAGTAAACTATAGGAAGAAACAGTAAACTATTTAACACAGCTTACTGGTGCTATAATTTCAAATAATGATGAAATTCTGAGGTTAAAGGTCATTGTGAAGAATATAGGCAGATAAAATAGGTATTCCTACGTCAGAATTGTTTTATTAGCTTTCAGGGATTCTAAGACGTGGTCTCTGTCAAAAACAGCTTTGAAAAATTGTGTCGTTTTTATAATTGGCTTTTATCTCTATCTCTTGTTAGACATAATATCTTAAGTCTAATCTCTTCCTCCATATCATAACACCAAAAACTTAAGCTGCAAAAGCAAAAATAAATAAATAGGACTGTATCAAACAAAAAAAGTCTAAAGAAGCCATCAGTAAAATAAAAACACAACCTACAGAATGGGAGGAGATATTTGTAAATCATAGACATCATCTAAGGGGTTAATATCCAAACTAGATGAGGAATTCCTACAATTCTATAGCAAATATCAGACAACTCAATGAAAAATTAGCAGAGGAATGAAATCTGGATATTTCCCAGGAAGACATACAAATGGCCAACAGGTACATGAAAAGGTGCTCAACATCACTGATCATCAGGGAAATGCAAATCAAAACTATAACGAGACATCACCTGTTAGAATGGCTGTTACCAAGAAGATGCTAACACATCTTGGTGTGGACTTGCAGGAAAAAACCCTCCTTTTCAGCTACTGTGGAAAACACAATGGAGGTTCCTTAAAAAATTAAAAACAGAACCAGTATATTGTCCAGCAGTCCCATTTCAGGGTATATATACAAAGGAAGTGACATCACGATCTTGAAGAGTTATCTCCATTACCACATTCAGTGCAGCATTATTCACTATATCAACCATTTGGAAGCGACCTTAATGTCCATCTATGGATGATCGGATAAAGAAGATGTAAGAAATGGAATTCAGCCATGAAAAGAAGGAAATCTTGCCATTGACCACAACACAGATGGACCCTGAGGACCTTATTATGATACATAAAATAATTCATGTGGAGAAAGACAATTATTTTATGATCTTATTTATGTATGAAATCTAAAAAAGTCAGAATCATCAAAAAGGAGAGTGCAGTGGTGGTTACCAGGGGCTGGGTGGTGGGAGAAACGGAATGATGACAGTGAAAAGGCATAAATTTCAGTGTCAGGTGAGTAAGTTCTGGGACTCTGATAGTGTCATTAATGATACTGTCTTAGATACTTGCCCAATGCTAAGAAAGTAGATCTTAAGTCTTCTCACCATGAAAAAGAAATGACTAGTTATGGGAGCTGCTGGAAGTATTAACTGACACTTGCAGTGATCATTCTACCATATGTAAGTGTATCAAATCAATGTGTTGCACATCTTAAAGTTTCATAATGTCATATTTAATTACTTCTTTAAAAAGCTAGAAAAAGTTTCACTTTCTTTTCTGATTTGCTCTCTCCCTGCCACATTTTTATGTTAACAAAACTCTGCTTGGTTTTCCTGACTTGCTAGCCATATCCATTTTGTACACCATTATTTTTACTGACATTTTGGCTAGTCCTTTTTTATTAAATCTACCAAAGCTATATCTGATGGAAAAAATAAGTTTGTTGATGGATTTGATGGTGCGGCAGTTTCTAGAGGAGGGGTGGAAAACAGGTTTCATCTTGAGTGGTGTTTCCCCTTGAGTTGGATGCTGTGTTAAGAAGGACTCTGAGGCTGTATCTCAGCACGTGGGGCAGGTGGGCTGGCTTTCAAGTCTCCAGAACTGCCAGGCATGGAACTTGTTATTGTTGCAGCTGCCTAGTCTGTAAGATTTTGTGATGGCAACCTGACCTGACTAGAACCATCTGATTCCCAGACTTCATCATGGATTTCATTGAACAGATCTGGAGATAGCTTGGCATTTTAACTCTTCACTATCGCCATAGGATTTTGTAGTATACATTGAGGGTAGAGAGCACTCTAACTTTTTATTTATCTGCAAGTGGTTTTCAGCCCTGCCAGAACATTATACTCTCCTTGTGGCTTTCAAATATGATTGATACAAGGCTCCTTCCCAGATCAGTTTCCCAGTGAGAAGCATTGGGCTAAATTAATCCCCTTTTCTCTGGGTCTCTACTCCCTCTGTCTACATTTCTAGAGCTAGAATTTGACTCTCCTCTCTTCCCTCTATTTCCTTTCTGCACCTTACAGCAACATTGCTATGATTTGCTAAGCTACAAACTCAGTTTCAAAAAACATCTTTTTTTTTCCTATTGCCTCCAGCTCTTCAGTACATAACATTCCAGATTCAAAACTAAAAAAAAAAAAAAAATGGATGCTAGACATATTGGTATAATTTATTTAAAGCTGCACATTTCAAAGAAGTAATGAATTTTTTATTTTATACCCAAATCATAGATGATCCATGATGCATGTTCCTCTTAAGGCTATTCTCCTGGTCATCTCATTTAAGAAATATTTTTTTATCATCTTTTATAAACCTGCCCGCTATTTGTTGGCAGTGCGGATGGAAGGGAGAAGGTGACTTTTAGAATACTTTTTACTGGCACAGTACTGATGCATCAGAAGGGTCCTGGACCATCAGGAGCCCTCACATTCACACTAGGAACGTTGGTCTGAATCTAACATTGACAAACACAAAGACTCTGCTGCCTGCTTAATGCCTGCTTAGTCCCTTGTGCCGGCTTTGTTCTAGGCAATTCTTGGGGATCAACCCCAGAGGGTCTGATTCAGTAGATGAGAATTGGGGCTCAGGAACCTACCTTTTTATTTTCCAGGAAATTGGATGAGAAAACAAAACCAAGAAGGTAACCTCAGCTGGCAGGTGCATAAAGCTTTTCAGAATGTCTTTAACAAACTCTAGCTGACACCGTGTATTTTTCTTACGTTTCTGTCAGGGTTTTCAGTCAAAAATCCCCACAGTCTGATAGTTGGCATCTTTGAGGTCAATTTTCAGGAAGATTAGCTTCTGTAACTTTCTGAAATTTCAGCTCCTCCCCTCACTTCCACTGTAAAACCCAATCAGAGGAAATTCTGGAAACTTGAAGAGAGGGATTACTTTGTTTTTCTCCTAAAGGAGATTGTAAATAGGATTGTCTTCTTAATTCCTCTCTCTTTTAGCTCATTGTTTGCACATAAGAAAGCAACCAATTTCTGATACTGATTTTGTTACTTGTTTATTTTACTTTACTGTTCTGATGTGTTTCAATTAGTTTTGTAGTGGTCTTTAATGTTTTCTATGTATATTAGCATGTCATCTGCAAATAGTGATAGTTTTACTTCTTTCCCAGTTTGAATTCCTTTTGAATATCCCTTTCCTAATTGCTCTAGCTTCCAATGCTGTGTTGAATTGTGATGGTAAGAGTGGACATCCTTGTCTTGGACTTAATCTTATAGAAAAAGCTTTCAGTTTTTCACCAGTGAATATGCTGTTTCTCCTAAAGGCTTCACTTAGATATAAAATCCTATGCTCTTCAGTTGTCAGTATCTGTGAACCCAGTTTTGTCTCAGGGGTTTTATTAATCTAAGTGACCACATTTTCACAGCTGCAACTCATCTCAAGAATTATGTCTCAGGAAAACAGTAAGTAGCTAGGGACTGTGTCTTGAGGGGAAAAAAATAAAGAACAGTTTAAAGTTTAAATCTTATCAGAATTTTCTCTGAAAATTTTCAGATGTTGGAATGTGTAGCTTAATCTTGTTTTGGGGAATTTTTATATTTGGCTGGGATTAAAGGCTAAAATAGTTGGGACCATAAGCAGCTTAATAACTAGAAATATTAGAGAATATATAGATACTTTCATTTTAAGTTAAGATGATTATTTGCCAACTTGGTAAATCTTCTAAATGCATTTCAATTAACATTTTAAGTGAGACTCAAGACAAGCTTACTGTGCATGATCATAAAGGTAGCTAAGTGGTAAAACCTCTACCTTTTTCAACCATCAATAATGAAAAATTCAAACAGGAGGTTAAGCTTAGAAATGCTATCTCCTTTGCTTTATAATACCTCTGGTGAGATAGGATGTGAATATCTTTGGGGGCCATTATTCAGCTTCCCACAGCACCAACCTTATAATTTGCTGCTTTTTTTTTTAAAGATTTATTTATACAAGCTGGGGTACAGGCCAGAGGCGTGGGGCGGCGAGAGGGTTCACCAGAGGCAGAGTGGGGAGCAGAACAGGCAGATCAGAAATACACTGCTGAGGGGAGCAGCGGGCGAGGCAGGAGAGGTCTGCCGCACCACGTGGGATTCTCCTTGGCTGGGCATCGAACCCACATCGCGCACTGCCGACAGCTCCACAGCGCCAGCGCTCAACCGCTGTGCCACCAGGAAGTCCCTATAATTTGCTTCTTAAAATGTGCTTTGGTGGAAATGTAAGGATGCTGTGATTATTGAGTCTTTGCTGGCTAGATTAGCCTAGTGGCTGAAGTCATCTGTTTGAACTACTGTTGATCAGAAATGAGTGACTAAACTGTTATGTTACTTAATAATTAGAAAGTTGAGAAAAATTTTCCCATAGTCGACTGCTTACTAAGTGTAGGGAAAATCTGTACTAGATACTTACATAGAGCATATATCTATTAAAATTCCCATGCTTGTCTCCTCTCTCCTACAGTGAAATCAGTTAAATGTCCAAATCCCTGAGCTAAGTGTCTCTAGAGAGCTCACACTTGTTTTTTCATGTTCTGTTCTAGAGCAAAATCTTAAGTGAAGGGTGAGAAAAATGAGGCAAAGGCCTTTTGTAACCTCTTTGCCTAATTAAATGATTCATTAACTTTGAGCACGCTTGGTAGATAATGAACAAAGGAAATGCCTTTGGTTTTGTGTATATCTGGAAACGGGTTGGAATTTAACTGGACAGAAGACTCAAGCTCTACGGCTAATAAAAAGGGAAACTGAAAAGCAAACCGAAAAGCAGATGTTCTTGGACCCACTGGTGGGGAATGCAAGAGCCTGGCGCTAGATAAGCCTGCAAGCAGAACAGGAGTGTTGTGAGTCGGAGCCAGGAAACCATAAACACAAGAATTGTGTAAATGCTTCACATTGTGTTTTAGGTCATGCTAGGAGTTACAGTTTTAAATTGTGTTTTTCTTCTATCTCTGTTTTAATCACTTGTATTTTTTTCACTAGCATTTTTCTTCTATCTCTTACATTTAATCACTTGCACATATGATTTATTGTGTTTTCTTGATTAAAAGACTTTTTCCTTCTGCCTTTATTTCAGTTTGATGATTGCAGCAATATTTAGGAAAAAATACAAGTTCGTGTTGCTATTATTGACAAGCAAGATATTAATGTCACAAACTTAAAACTATTATGTCCTTAGACTAGGAAAAACCAAAATGTGGTAATTTCTGTATAAGGTGGTAAAGGGGACGCAAGTACATATTTTGTGCTGCAATATATTTGATTTTATATTTGACACTTTGTTGTTGGATGCATTTGGGGGGTGTTGTGATCTAAGAAGTAAAAATTGACTCTGACTGACTCATTAAAAAAAAAAAAAACTTAAATAATAATTTCAAGAGCATCCAAAGAAACTTGACTAAGCTTAATGAGTAACATAATGACATTTCTGCCCCGAAGTTGGGAATTTTAAGACAGGTTTCACGTCACTAGTCTGCCTTGATCATTGTCTACCCTGCTCCATCTTAGACATCATATAGCTTGTGAATGCACCGTAGGAAATCCAGTTGACATTGAAGGAGAAATTATCCCAGAAGGATGCACTTGAGTCTCTTGAACATGTGCCTGCTCCACAGGGAATCAAACCAGTGCTTTGGGGTTTAGATGAAAAGGCCTTCCCCAAAGAGCAAAAATATGTGTCAACAAAATTACAACCCTTGGCAAATTCCAACCAATTGTTTTGAATCTATGGGCTGAAAATGTCAACGCTTATTAAACTCTACATAGAAAATTACTAAGAATATAACTGCTGAATGCCCTGTGTTCCTTACTGCCACTGGCAAGGAAGTGACAACTGAACGGTCATTTCTCTAGTGTAAGAGGGTCACTGTTGGTTATGAGTAAGAAAATGGAATGCAGAGAAATGGCCTCATCTCCTGCCAGTATGGCCTGGAAATCTGGCACAGGTGGCTCAACCTCCCACTTCACCACATTGTGATTGTTGAGCAACATTCCTTGAACATTCCATGTCCATTAAGGTGTCAAACAGGGTTATGTTATTTAAATCCTACCTAAAGAGGGCCTCCCCGGTGGCGCAGCGGTTAAGCGCTGCGCTGTGGAGCTGTCGGCAGCAGCAACGCGAGTTCGACGCCCAGCCGGGGAGATTCCCACATGGCGCGGCAGACCTCTCCTGCCTCGCCCGCTGCTCCCCTCAGCAGTGTATTTCTGATCTGCCTGTTCTGCTCCCCACTCTGTCTCTGGTGAACCCTCTCACCGCCCCATGCCTCTGGCCTGTACCCCAGCTTGTATGTATAAATAAAAAATAAATCTTTAAAAAAAAAATGCATTAAGATTTAAAAAATAAATAAATAAATCCTACCTAAAGAGATGCTGTTTACTCTGTTGAGTAAGCCAAAGACCCCCTATTTTGATACTTTTGCCAAGAATGGACACGGAGGTATTTTTGTCACTTACAGATGGAGTGCATATTCATTCATTCCCAAGCCTGCCCCACCTTATAACCATGTCCATGTCATGACTTACAGACCTTTGCAGAATTATGTTTCCTTCCATATGTAGCCCAATATATGAGACATTTTTACAGGGAGTGAAATATTTGTCTATTTAAAGTCATTTTAAATATTTGTGATTTAAAGCAACAGTGTTATGTAGAAAAGGAAGATACCTGGACCTGTCTCTTTTTTTACTCCATTACCGAATGTGTCTTTCTTAGTGGTTCAGCTCTTAAACATCAGCTGATTCCTTTCTGCAAAGCGACTTAGTTACTCCATCTTCCTTTATAACAACTGCAAATGGAGCTTGCAAAGTCCTCTCCATGACTCATCGGCTCCTTGCTTTTCTCCTTTGTCACTAGAGTAAGCAGTTCCTCCAGATTTAATCTTCTGCCAGAAGCCACAAATTTGGCTCCTCAAAATCTCGGAAGTACTCATTCCTCAAATAATTAACTAAAAACAAATAAATAAAACGTGTAAGGCTTTAAGGTTCTGCCTGTGACTCACACTCTTTGCAAACAATGTCTCAGTAATAGCGGTGTTCATCTTCATGAGTGTGAGGGAGGAATAATTTCCTTTAGGAATTGTTCTTCATGTAAATTTTGATTTTAAAGTAAACTTCACAATAAGAATGTTCCCTTTTCTTGGCAGCTTGTCCATGTAGAATAAATAGGGGAGCCGTGATGGAAAGTAGCCTGCCTTGTGGGAAGGAGAAGTGATTCCAAAGAGGGTACTGAGAAAATGAATGTAGGGATCATTGTCCTTGATTGAACGCAGAAGTCCTGGGTGGTCATTGCATTATATTCACCTCCATCAGAGCAGGTATCAGGAAACACAGAGGTTATATCACATCTAATGAGCCCTGTATCCCAAGCCTTTCACTCTCCCCACTACACATACTACCTTCGGTGAAGCCCTGATGACTTATTTTTCTTAGTTTTCCAGTACATAGCACAGTGCTTGACATAGGAGTTCAATAAATATCCACTGTATTCCACAAAATTAACAATTATAATTATGTTTGTCACAACTATGTATATCCAGCAAATAATTCTTTTCACCCAAATATACTACTTAATTTGAAATATAGTTTGACATTTCTTCTTTGTAATCAGAACAATTGTCAATGGAATAATGATATATTATGAAATCTTTATGGATACCAAGAAAATGCCAGTGATTTATGAACTGTATTTCCATATTGTTAACACTAACATAAAAAATCCCCCTCTTGCTATGAATCCTAAGTCATTTCCAGGTCAACATTTTGCCATATTTGCCTAGATTTAGCTTTTTTTTTTTTTTTTTTGCCTAGATTTTTGGAGAGTAGAAAAGACTTTCAGCTTTCTGAATTTTCTCAGAATTTTCCTAATCATCTCAATAAAAGGGCTAAAAGTAATTTGAAAATGTTTACTTGCGACATTTTCAACATTTATTAACACCCACATCTTCTCATGGCCAGGCTTTTTATCTGTTTTACTTAGAAAAATGGCAGTGTGGTAGTGTTGTAATATTTCTCAGGCCTAACAGTTGAGCTGTGGTATCTATTACTTCTAAATATTCTTTCCCCTTAAAAAGGTTTTAGTCATTCTCCTTAAAGATAGCCAACACCATTAATAGAAGTTGAAAAACATTGACTTAATCATTTTTCTCTTTACATGAAATAGATCAAATGCAGTATGCCCTAAAGTATTCCTTTCAATGGGTTACCAACGAACTGCTCTGTTGTGGATGTGATGTGATTGGACTGTCACCAAGGGGTCATTCATCCATGTCTCCTTCATCAGTGCCAAAATTGCTCTTTTTACCTAAATTCCTTCCAGTTTATTCCCCTGTGGTATATACATGACACAGTTTATATCTCTGTTGTTGAGAATCAAATTGAAAAATTACCCCAGGTTGGGAGATTAAAGGAAGATAAGAAAAAAGAGTCTCTGCAGAACAATATTTTGGTTGTTCATCATAGTCTCTAAATCTTCATTCTCTGAGGTTATAATCAAGCATGAGCACACTTATAAGGTGCTTTTCTGGGGCCAACAGGGCAAAAACCATGGCTTGAAAGGTATTCAAACTATACCAAGGACACTTGGGTCCTAGATTCCTGCTGCTGGAGTTGCCCAGGAGATTCTCACTATTGCTTGAAGTCTTTTTACATGTTAATAGGTAGTCATTGTATCCTAAAACTTCAAGTTGATTTTAAATGCACTATACTAAAATCAAGAGGAAGGGAGATATGTCAGAAGGCAAACCAAGAAGGTAGACTGTTTAGGTGAAGTCCCTGGGCGATTGAAAGGCTTGAGTTTGGGAGGAGTCATTCATCATTATCTGAGACCTTTCAACACTTTTGACAAAACCAAGTGTCGAGTAGTTTTGTTTTATTTTTCTTTTGGCTATATAGATGGCAGTGAAGATGAGCTATCCATGACCTTCCTGCTTTTACTTTCTGGCAATTCTGAATCAGATTTCCCCATGGTATTTGAAGAGAACATGTGAAGTTGGGTTTTCCTGGATATGTGTCAATGGCCAAGCAATGGAAATGATTCGGCACTTAGTGTCACTGAGTTAAATAGTATAGTTAATGGTAGAAAATCACAGGGTAAAACACGCTATCAAAGCAATAGAACATCTTCTTACTTATATTACAGTTATTTCCTTAATTTCTTTACCAGTCACATAGTACAGCATCCAGGATTTAAAATTTATTCTGAAATCTGACTGCAGAATTGAGGCTATTGGAGGGGAAGGGAGTGGGTAAGAGTAAAGGGGTGAGGGGACCCAATGGAGGATAATTAGAGTATAATTGTGGCTTTGGCAGTGGAGATGGTGTGGTAACATACATCTGAACAGGTGTGAAACTGCACCCCTAAGTTATATAGAGTGTCAACAACCACTACCGTAATATAGTAAATAATTAAAATTAAAAAGAAAATCTATAAAAAATAAAATTTATTCTGATTATAAATGAGCTGCCATATTACTAAGAATTATATAACTTAACATGATCAATTGTGTTGTCTAAAAGAGTTATTTCTCAAAGACATAAGGTAGAACATTTGCAAAATGAAAGATCCTATTAAAGAAAATCCTTGATTAATTACAAGTGTGTTAGGAGCAAACTTAACTTGGTCTATGGACCATTTTCATCTCATGGAATGAAGTTTTCCTTCTCTGATATTTGCTTTGGATTACGTGCCTTCCTTTTTTTTTTTTTTTCTTTTTAAGCAATGATTTGTCCAGAATCTAGGCCATTCAGCTTAAAAGCCATAGGAGGGCAATAAAGAGAAGAAGGTTTGTGAATAACATTTTCCATCATACTGTCATGAGATAAGTGCTGGAGAAGAAGCTAATTGACCAAAACTAACCAAATAAAACTAGCACTGACAGTGAAGGCAGAACCCACTCAAGGTAGGAAATGAAATCAGAGAAACTCTCTTCCCTGCCTACCCCTCCACTACTTTTCCTAACTAAACAGTCTCTGTTAAAACCTACAAATTGATGTCCATCCATTTTGTATATTCCCACTTATACGTTACCACAATAATCACATAATTGAACAATATATTCATTTTAGACATAAGCAAAAAAAAGTGCTATTTTTACAAAAACTAATTGCTTTATTTGTAAGACCCGATGAAGATCTAGTGGATATAACATTAAATTAGGGGTAGGTGATATAATTGTGAAATGCTTGGAGAATTGGAAAGATCAGATAACCTTGTTGCTTTATAGATATTTAGATCTTCCTTTCAAAAGGTAAATTAGGAAGCCTCTGACTTGCAGGCTCTTCCCCTTCCACAGGTGACTATTTCAAGCTAAAATGAGATATTTATTACATGTACATGTAGTTTGTCTAAGTGATTCTCTGCTTTAGATGCCTGAGCTACACTGGCTGAGTTTTCCTTACCCAGCTACCGGCCCCGATCCCCTGGATGGGTAAGAAGACTTTTACCTATGAGACCTAAGCCTGAATCAGTCTGACTTAGAGCCACTAGGGGACCCAGTCTTTAGGAGTTGCAGATAAAGAAACATAGTGAAGCCCCTGAAGACAATAAATACTAGAAACATTTTAATCTTGATTTGTATCTTTTTAAAGCACATTAAAATAATGTGCTCTCAGTGATGGCTCTCAGCATCTCTTCTCAAATCCACCAAACTCCATCCAGATTCTTGGCCTAAACAGTTGATTCAGAACACCAGGGAAGTGACTTGGTAAATATATATTTTTTAACAGGTTCCCCAAATGACTTTTCATGCGAAGTATCGACAACTCTACACTCTTCCTCTGTATTATTTTGACTCTTAGTTATGTATAATTGCCCCTTGAACTGGAAAAGGAAAAATATTGTGTGATTTCAGTGAGTAATATTTTGCAGTACAAATGTGTATCCTTTTTTCTCTACCCTAAAGAAGCTGTAGTGGAAGACTGTTTCCAACAAATACAGAAACATGAGTATTTTTGTTCCAGAATAGCTGACTAGAGAGGCAAGGTAGAGAGAAACTATCCTTTTGGGTGTATACGTTTTAAATGAGCAGACAACACTTTACTTTGTGAGCAACACCACACTAAGTACAACTCAAGGATGAGAACACCAAGTTTTAAATGAAGAGGAACACATCCTAGGGCCCAGAGCTGCAAAATGCAGTCTGCGGGAGCCTGGTCACCCCTATCCCAGCTGGTCTGACTACCATAAATCTTAAAGAAAAAGTTCTTCCTCCAGGGCTTAAACTGGAGCTAAGAGCCTTGAGGGTTTCAGAGGTAAGTACTTCTCAGCTTGCAGTGTAAAAGGAGAAGCTGGTGTTTACATGAAAGAATCTATGTAAAAGCCATATGGAGCTGTCGCTAATAAATATCCACTTAATCAAATGTCACTATGTTTTTTAATGTTTGATGTAGTTTGATGCAGAGAATGTACTTTTATTTCTTCAACAGCTGCTCTTTTTAAATGGGTGCAGCTGTACTGCAGATTTAATTGGCAACAATTGCTTAATTTTTAGTCCTGTTACTTCCAGCCTTTCAAAAGCAATGTTTCATGTTTCTGTGGAAGGGAAAGGCCTGATTTCTTTTTCCTAGAAAGTGTAAAGTATGATATGAAGTAGGATTTAGGCAAATAAAAGTTTCTGCTTGCTTTTTTTAAGCAGAGCAGTGGTGTTTTCTATCCTTATAGCCTGGCTTTTCATAGACTTTCTTTCCAGATCATATTTACAAAGATTTGATGCCCAGAGTATCTCTCTTCACCTCAAAATTCCTAAAACATTATCAGCTAGGAGCACATTTCAGGAAAATGACCTGAAAATGGGAAAAGTAGGACAGATGTTGATTTAGAATGTTATTTGCTGTGAGATTAATTCAGTATCATGAATTTGTTGTTTGAATTAGAACTTTGTCGTTTCAATTCATTCTGAGCTTGTCTCTTGGTGTGTTTGATTAAATTAAAATATAAAAACACACGTCCTCTCCCACCTCCTTCTATTACGCTGTTCTTTTCAACATTTGAAAATCTTCTTTCTGCCTTAGTTATGGAGAAATGATCCTCCCACATGCCTCGCAATTCATTATTTATATAAACCCAGGGACAACATAGAGGTAAATGTAAGCATTAATGTTATAGCATCTAATATTTACAGCAGTTTCAACATCTTTTACTTCTCATAGCCGTTCATTTTCCAAATAAACAGACTGTGACTGCAGATGTATAGAAATTAAATACTTGTTTTAAAAAATATATAGCGCTCTTCATCCTCCTTCACGTTAGTCTTTTCTAGACAACTCTGCGTGTACATTCTGCTGAATGAAACCTTCTAGATTTCCTGTATTCACATACCCCCTGCCCTATCGCTAGCTAAGAGCTGTTTTTTAAGATTCATGACTACTTTTGAGAGGAGACAGTTGTCCTACTTTTGTCTATATACTCCTTAACCTTTTAATATAGTAGGACATTCAGACAAAATTCTATAATGTAAATTTATGTCTATAATGTAAATTTCTATTCCTCTCACCCCAAACCCTATTCTTTCTTAGTTAGAGTTATTTCCCAGACCTAAAATTAATAATGAACTAGATATTGCCATTACTTTGAGACTTTTTATTTCTTCAAAACATTTTTATCTCGTAAAGGTGCCTTATATGCTTATTGGCAATGACGTAGAAAATGCCTTAGTACTAACATAGTCTCTTCTCATTTTAATATATTTTTTAATATTTTATTTGTTATTAAAATAGCAAAAAATTAAAAATAATCCACTCAATAAACTGAGGGAGAGATAGCTGTGTCTCCCCCAAATCATTGAAACTTTTATTTATAGTTTGAAAATATGATTCTTAGCCTCCTTTGTTCCTGCATGAAAGAAGTCTTTCTGTATTACTCAGTGTGCTTGTTCTTTGTCGCTTTAATATTAATCTATTAACAGACAGTGAGCTCTGGTTAGTAAATATTTCAGAAAACTTTTGATTTGAATTTTATTTAAACTTTTGCTTTGTGTTTAACCTTTTGTTCTTGATTCCATTGTCCCATTTTATTTTTTTTAATCTGAAGCTTTGAAATGTTCTTAATATTTAAAATTATGATAGTAAAATGTGAAACTGGCATATTGGTACATCATTAATAATAATAATTGATGTACAGTGCCAGAGCAGCCAGTTGTAATTTGTATTCAAGATTCCTGCACTCCCTTCAAAGATGTATTTATTTTTGTTCCTGGCTCTTCCTGGTGTTTGTGTGTGTGTGTGTGTGTGTGTGTGTGTGTGTGTGTGTGTTTGTGTTTTCATGGAGGGTGATTTTGGGGAAAAGGAATTAATCTTGAGAGGAGTAAGTCAGTTATTTATGTGCTTATGAATATTAAGAGAGACCCATTGGACTCTCTGATGGAGAATTACGGGTGCTTTGGTGGTGGGTGTAGTGGGGTGACATACCTCTGAAGTGGTGTGTACCTATTCCCCAAAATTGTGTAATGTTGTAAGCCAAAGTTACCTCTGTAAGAAAAGTACAATTATTTTTTTAAATCAAAGAGCAAAAGTCGTATGTGAATTAGAAAATGAAATGTCTATTTTTGTATTAGTTTCCTTGCATTGCTATAACAAAACGCCACAACAGAAATGTCTTGTCTCAGTGTTGGAAGATGGCACCCGAGCCCAGGTGTCCAATGGCTGGCTGGACCCTCTGGGGGCTGTGAGGAAGGGGCCATCCCTGTGTCTCTAGCTCCTGGTGCTGCTGTCAGGCAGCCCCCGCCTTGTAGATAGACTCTGTCTTCACATCATCTTCCCTCTGTACATGTCTGTCTGAGTCCAAATTTCCCCTTTTTTATAAGGACACAGACACATTGGATTAGGGCCCACCCTAATGATCTCATCTAAAATTGGTCATCTGCAAAGACCTCATTTCCAAATAAGGTCACGTTCGCAAGCATGGGGTTAGAACTTCAAGATCTTTGGGCAGGGATACAATTCAACCCATAACAAATGATTTGCTCCTTTGTGATTAATTTATAATAAGTTTTCAGAACACATTTTATTCTGAGTGCTCAGAGAACATAAAAAGTCCATTCAAGTATATTGATTTATTTAGCAGGAAAATGGGCTGAAATTTCATAGTGATCCATAATGAATTTAACTTACTCTCTGTCATCTGTGTGCTGATATTGGTATTTTATGAAAGCTAGTAAATGATAAGGATTCACCTCTCCTTGACTATAGAATCTGTGGTTTAACTTTCCTTTGTGCATATGCGGTCTTTTTTTTTTTTAACTTTTAAGTATTTGTCTCTTATTACTACACTAATTTTAGTACTGTCTGTGTGCTTTTATGATAGTATTAGTGTGCAGACCAAGGGGAGACCTAAGACCCCCAAACTTGCATACTATAAAGAGCCATCTGTGTGCACAAAAACAAAGCATCCTTAGTGTGAAAGAACTTTAATAGAATGATTGTTCATAGAGAAGAAAAGATATAGTTTCCCAATGAAATGCCCAAAGTTACCCATCCTCTCGTAGGTGAATGCCCAGCCAAACAGGTAAATGTCCAAAGCAGGACAGCTGAGCCCCAAAAGCTTGCCACAAGGCTAAGGCACCTTCTGGGGAGACACATAGGAAAGGGGCTGAAGGGGCCAGACAAGTCTGGAGGGAAAAGAGCAGAATCAAAGTACAAGTCAAGATAAAGGCTGCCATTGTCAGCCTGCCCACATCTCTCACCCATGTCTGTTCCAAGTGTCTCTACATGTTTTGGCTCCATGTGTCTCTTTTCATGTCCCCCAAGCCCCTGGTGCAAAGCCAAAGCTGAGAAGGAAACGAGCCCTTCCTCTCCTGTGTCTTTCCTGTGTGTCCCTCTTGAGCCTTCCAAGTTCTGTAGCTTCTATAACTTCAGCTGGCTGTTCAGTTCTTCCCATAGTTTAGTGGGACAGGGAACATGGTAGCCCCCTCTCATATGGAGGTATCTTTGTAACAATAGGACAGATAATAGAACATATAAAATTGATTTTTTTTAGATTAACAATGAAACACAAAAATATTTTAGAAATTTACATGAGTGCTTTGAACAACCAAGGTGTCTATGGCCTCACTGACTAGATGAAGTGTTTTCCCTTGCTAAAACTTGAGTGCCATTGCTTATGTTTTTATTGGTATTTCATCATTTTGCCAAATATAATCCAAGGTATAGTCCTTTTTTCCTTAATGTAAGTCCGAGTTTTTATTTTAAGCTCATTTCTGTCAAGTCTTTTAAAATCTATCACCCTAACATTTATAGGGAAATTCATTGGGATTAGCAGTTCTTAGTTAGTAGTGTTTTTAAACATGAAAATATGGTCAGTGTGATGCTTTAGAAACTGGCTGCTTTTGAGTGGGTCACGTAATCATAGATATTAAAAACATATTTTTGTTTGAGAGCTAGATATAAGTGTAGAAACTATCAGAGGATTACTTTCATTTTTAAAAATATTTTTCTAATTATTGAAGCAATCCATGCTTATTAAATTTTGGAACGTACAAAAAATGTATATGGGAAAATCTACTTGCAATCCAACCTTAGATTTGACTGGGATGTGTGTGTCTCTCTCAGGGTGTGTGTAAATGCCTATAGGTAGACAGGAGCTAATTTGTTTTCAGAAGTAAATCATAGTTCATATAAATACAAAGTAAATGCATGCCAAGTTATTGAACCGATTAAAGATGTTATAATACATAAGATGTTACAGTACATTCAGAGGGAAGCCAGGGTATCAGACATTTATAGCCAAGTAAAGAATAATAAATTGAATTTTTCAAAGATGCAAAGCTGACAGGTACCCACAGAGCAAGCATCAATTGGATTCTTTGATACATACAGCATGCATGTCCATTTATCTGAATGTTCTGATAATCATTTGTGTTACTATCATTTTCTATGACTTCTGGGCTTGTAAAAGGGCTCCAAGGCAATGAAAGCCAGAGATAACCAGGGCGTGCAAGCTGGTTGGGACACTTACTCATTGTTTTGTCTTGTCTTGTTGCCCATTTCAAAATCTTTCACAAATTTTCCATGCAGTTTATGTTCATATTTACTTTATTTTCACCAATTGGAATTGTTTTTATGTTTTTCCACCTAAAACTGGTGTAATTGAAAACAAACCATGTGTGTTCCTTTCCATTGACATCACCACTATCCGCGTAGTTCCCAGCGAGTGTCGTGAAATACGTAAATACTTGAAAGCAAGCATACAAAATATAAAACAAAAACACTCCTATCTTGCACTCTTTTTCCTTTACTGTGGGTACTGGGTGCTGTCTGACTCTTTCACTTTTTTCTCTCCCAGTCACCTTCGCCCTATTTTTTGCTCCCTCCCTCCCAACTGGTAATGCAGTTCTGGTCCTGAAATCTGGAGTTTTGCTTGCTTCACTGAAGGGTTTCAGTGAAGGGTTACCCATCCTGCCTTCTAGAAACATGTGCAAGAATGCTGGTCACCGCTGTGGAGAACACAAATTCGTACCATTTCCCTTGAACACTCCTGTTTAACTGCTAATGATAGAACTGTTCTACATTAGTGAGAGCTTCACTCACCTTTACAAACTTATGAGCAGGCTTTTGATGGAAAGTGAGCCACTTTAACACTGGATGAAAATGTCAGTCCCAGGGAGTGTGTAGTGACATTCTTTTATTTGTAGTCCCAGGATCAAAGTGGTATTCGTATTTTAGTAACAATTTTAAACTAAAACTTGTTGAGGAAAAATGAATACTTCCTTGGGAACTAATCAATTTTGTAGTAATTGTCAGAGATGACTTTGATGTCTTCTAAACCATAGTATTCTAAATTTGCAGTATTCTAAATTATTGTACTCTGAGCACCTGAATGTGACTATGTTTGGGTTTTTTTTTTTTTTAAGATTTATTTATTTACACATACAAAGCTGGGGTACAGGCCAGAGGTGTAGGGTGGTGAGAGGGTTCACCAGAGACAGAGTGAGGAGCAGAACAGGCAGATCGGCGGAAATATATCACTGAGGGAAGCAGCAGGTGAGGCAGGAGAGATCTTCCGCGTCATGTGGGAATCTCCCCTGCCGGGCGTCGAACTTGCATAGCTGCTGCCAACCGCTCCACAGCCCAGCGCTTAACAGCTGCGCCACCACGGAGACCCTGAATGTGACTATGTTTTAAAGACATAAAATCGTTTGTGTTTACTATAAGTATAAATTTTTACTCTCTTGTTTTCTTTAGGACATTTCTTTCTTATATTAAGTATTTCCATGTTTCATTTTCATTGAAGCACGAGGGCAAGGGAAGGGATGAGTTTGTTTTTGTCTTTCCTAGCAGGGAAGGCAGAAAATGCCACTAAAGATCTGCTCTGTGATCTGAGTGTGAAGTCAGAGTAACACAGCCAGCAAGCCTGGCACTCGGCTCCTTTCAGAACAAGCAAGCCTTGAGGTGGGCACGAAAAATGGTGCCAGAACTTTATTACCAGTTTGACTCAAAAAAAAAAAAATGCCATTTGGGGTATAATTAAGCCACTGTAGCTATGAAAATAAGACTAGCCATTTGTTTCGCCCTATGTATATTGCTTATGAGTATATGAAAGAATGCAAAGTCAAGTTCTGGAGAGGAAAGGGAATATTTTGTTGCTAACTATATTAATGTTTAACTGAATTAAAGTTACATGATCATAAGGTTAATATTTGCTTAAAATGCATAGTTAATTCTGATTCTTATCTCTCCTATGCACTATATACTTATTCTAGTGAAAATAAGTCTGAAAATAATGTTCACTGATTTAGATGTTGATGACAGATGGGTCTTAGGCCAGCATAGCAGCTTGGAGACATTGATCATTAATATTTACGCTCCAATAATGAATGACCTGGACTTTCCCCTTTCGATGTCATGGAAGTGGAAGGATTTGGGACTGTGGTGTATGCACCGCTGGCAGACATTCACCAGTAAATCCTGGGCAGGGGAATTGGATTTGAGTGACATCTGGAGGGCGCTTTCTGTAACCTAGAGGTGAAGAAATCCTGCCTTTGCTTTTTTTTTTTTTTTTATTTTCCCAGTAATCTAAATTGGGCTTTGAGGAAATACCACATATGCAATTGATAAATTTAACATTTCACATAGAGCAGGGCTGAAGGATTGAAAGAAGTGAGGGAGAAAGATTGATCTTTTATGATTTCTTTCCATTGAATGGAGTTGGTTCATTTGATGTTAGGTGCTAATATAAAACATTGGTTGAGTTAGTAGATAGCAGGGATTCCTACCTGTTATTAATTACCATTTCAAAGTGAAGATTGATCTTTTTTCCTATCAGAAGAATGACAGCAGTCATCCTTAAATATTTAGAAAAAAAAGAATTCCAAAGCATCTAACTTTGAGTTAAAATTGTTAATACTAAATTTCATTTTTTTCTTAGAGGCCATTATATTATGGGAACTCACCATGAGTCTTGGAGACTTGCTGTGGGGATGTTGCATGAAAAGGGACGTGTGAGTCTAGCCTGCCTGACTAAGAGCAGCGCATGCTTAATGAGGAGGGTTACTTGTAGGTTCCTGCAAAATACGGTGTTGGTTGATTATACGGATTTGATAAACTATAAAGCAAACTTACTATATTGCACCAAAAGAAAGTATATAATACCATCATTATTAAACTCCGGAGGATAATGTTAAAAGTGTGCCAGTAAATGTTTCTTTCTTTCAGTTCTCACTCCATCAGAAGATGTAGGATCTGGCACATGATTAGCAGCAGGAGAACTGATAATGGGATTATTTCCTATTCAAGGATTTTTTTGCTACTGTCTAAGAGGCTCAATATACAGCCTACTGTCTAGAGCTCTATGTTAGAGAATGATTATCTAGACTGTATAAGAAAGTCTGCTGGTCAGAATACAATTTTAACTACAAAGTGAGTGGTCTGGCCTAATGGGGTTATTTTCTAGGCATACCCAGTTTCTTTAAGAGGAGTCATCTGTAGTGGTAGGTGGTATCAAATCCCATTGTGGTCATCCCATGAATAGTTTATATATAATATTTTACTGCATATTAGTGGAAAAATATAAAATAAAATGTAGACCAAATTTTAACTTCCCTCTTACAATCCTACTTTCCAGATAAAGTTCCTCTGGATAACTTTATGCATAATCTTTCAATAATAAAACAGACACACACCAGGATAGTGAAGAGGCATGATACATAGAGAGGGAGAGACAGGCTAGAGTCTAGAACAAGACCTCTGGATTTGCATCCAGGCCCTGGTACTTATAGAGTATTCTGTAGAGTATTCTATAACTACCAGAGCCTGTGTGGGAATATTTGGCCCCATTGAAAGGCTCACTGAAGACTTTGAAAAAGGGGGTTCAACTGTGGAATTTTTAAGGGAAATAATAAAATGGTGGGGAGACTTGGTTTAGCCAGAGGGAGAAGCTGTTACCATCCTAATGCAGGAAAGGCACATTGGAGGGAGCTGTGATAAAATCCAGGCAGAGAAGTAGCTGAACAGAAGCTTCCGTCATGGTGGAGAAAGGCTGCCTCTGTGACTGGACCACAGAGGGAGGGGAGCACAGGCACGCAGCACGGGGTTAATCTTACCCCAGGTCGCTGCCTTTCCTCTGCCCTATCCTTGGAGGGTCCCTCTCATGGGCGAACCCAAACAGAATTCATGGGCTCAGGAATCCAGGAGATGTCCTTTGTAGAAATCAGCCTCTTTAGAGCAGAAGAGGAGGAGTAGATGGGGAGAAGGGGTCGTGGGCGGGGGGGAGGGTGTAAGTAAAAATACTGAAAGCCCAAATATGGCTGAAATCATTTCTGGCTTGGTTGCAAATTAGGAGTGTGACCTGAGGAGAACAGTAATTGGAAGTTACTGTGCTTCAGTTTGTTCGTTGGTTTTGTGGGAAAAAAAATAGAACTCATAATACAGGATTATTGGGAAATGAGTTAATACTTAGAAAGCGTATAGGCAAGTGCCACCTGTATGGAAGCTGGTCAGCTTTGATACTATTGTACTGTTACTAATAGTTATTAGTGTTGCTGATAGATATTAATACACTGTTATTCATAGTACCCTCATTATTGTATGAATTGGTTTTATATTATTCAGAAATTTCTGATTTTTCTTTAATCCTACATTTTGATCATATCTTTTATATATGCCTGATTGTACAAACTTAAATATATACAAGCATACATACACAACCACTCTTGTACTCCTACACACTCACACTCACAAATTCTACTTTTTATGAACTCTGACTTTCATTTTATGAATCTGCCATGATATAGTTTAGTTTCTCTGTTTAGGTGGAGATTTGGGTAATTCCTCACATTTTGCAGCTAGACATAATCCGATAGTCACACTTTACCCAACTTGGGACTTGAGAGAATTGAGTGAATTTTACCTACTTTGAATCAATTGTGTTAAGCCAGGCCACTCTGGTGAGAAGGCATGTGAATGATTGACGTTGGTACACTCATTCAGGAAGTACTTGAGGCCTGTTATTTTCCTAGGTCCTAACCCCATTCAATTTTATAGAGAAACAAAAGGTTGATAGATTTTTTTTCCATGACCTTTAACTTTGTTGAAGGGCAGTTTTTTTTCAGCATTATTTTTTGACACCGCAGTATTCCATGCACTTACATTTTGTGTATTTTATCAAAACACTGGTAGTTATGAAAACAAGTTCAGAGGCCAATTTTTAAGCTAGTTGATTTCACTGTAGAGACCAGAGCAGCACTGCGATGGGTGATGCACTGCAAATCTCATGCCAGTATGTCCATTTTTTAAAAAAGATTTATTTATTTATGCATACAAGCTGGGGTGTGGGCCAGAGGTGTGGGGTGGTGAGAGGGTTCACCGAAGACAGAGTGGGAAGCAGAACAGGCAGATCGACTGAAATACACTGCTGAGGGGAGCAGTGGGTGAGACAGGAGAGGTCTGCTGCACCATGTAGGAAGCTCCCTGGCCAGGTATCGAACTCATGCTGCAGTGGCTCTGGATAGCTTCATAGTGCTGTGCTTAACCCATTGCACCACCAGGGAGGCCTAATGTGTCCATTTTTCTAATGTAGTAGTTTTTCATGTGATCGACTTCATGTGATTTAAATATTTTGTTTTAGTCTAGAACATTTTTCTCCTTACATGATGAGTTATGAAGTAAATATTCCCTTTTCTATGACATACATTTTATAAAATTTTATAAAATTCAGTTGACCAAGTATGAAAAAATAAATCTCTACCTAGTATTTACTAAAGATAAACTGAGAGGAATACAAAAAAAGTAACATGTTTTAAAATACCAAATTAAAAAAAATTGTTTTGGTGACACTGATGGCAATCTGTCTCAAATACAGAGCCACTCATCAATCAGTGATTTTGCTCAAATGAGATTGCAGTAAAGCAACAAACATCTGCAATGTTATTTATTTATGCATACTTTCTGTCTGAAATCATTCAATTTGGGAATTCTTGCATATGGATAGGAGAAAAGAGAACATTTCATGAGTTTCCATGTGCTCCTGTCTACCAGTCTAAGTGTGTCTGTTCCAGGCCTCTTGGGATTCTGCTGTCATCTCCTGCCTCTTCCTCAAGTCTTTAACATGATTTCTGATCATCCCTGTCTCCGGCTTGAACCTTTATCGCTGGCACTTGGCATAACACACAAGCAAAACTTGTAATGCTTTCAGTATCAGATTTGGGATTTTTAAAGTGTGTAACTACAAACTCAATGCTTAGAAGGTTAGCATAATAAAAAGAAAAAAGACAAAATAATGATTACCTTAGGATTCAAAGATAAGAAGTTAATTTTTATCTCTACTTCTTTATTTTATATATGGAACGAGCGCTTGACTTAGATGAAACAATATTGCTCATTTACTTTTAAACATCCGTTTTAAATGTGAATCTATTTTACAGATCTTTTGTTCCTTGTAAGATGTGTACAAAAACATTTTTAATGGTCATGTACCGATTCATTGTGTGGTTATGACATAACATACTCTCTTGTTAGGCTTTTGTGTTGTTTTCTGATGTCTCTTATTACAAATAATAATGAGATTTAAAAAAAAAAACTGAATAAAAAAATCTCAAGTTGCAGGTCTCTTTACAAAATATTGCTAGAAGGGAAATTACGAGACCCAAATGATATGACTGCTTTTAAGCTTCCCTTACATGTCACCAAATTGCTTTCCAAGAAGGTTGTACCAACTTTTAATCCCACCAGCAATGTAGGACAACACTTAACTGATCATTGAAACAAAATAAGGGCATAGCACTGCATTTGCTGTCAAGATGAAAATTTTGGTCTGTAGGATTTCTGTGCTAAAGGAATTCTGCGTGATAAAATGAGTTTCACCATCTTAATCCTCATTAGGTCTTCAGACTTCATTTAATATCTTGAATTTTATTCCTATTTCCCTTTCTTTGGCACTCCTCGTGTTGATACATATACACAAAAGTGTGAGAGCACTGTGCCAGGTACTCACCCATTTGCTTTGGACTGGAGCCAGCGGCGAGAATGGGGACTGCTTCTGTGTCAGTCGGTCAGGGAAGAGGCTGAAGCTGCTTGTTGATGCTGAGCCCTCCACACGTGGAGTCAGGGGTGCTAAAGCACAATGGAGGAGTAAAGGAAGAGATGAAATAGAGGCTCACAAACCTCTGACATTAAATCCCAAAGCCATTCTGCCTTTGTGTCATAGGTGCAGCCTCTTGACCATGGAGGAATGCATGTTTGGCTGCTTAGAATTATGCTGGTTAGAACCTGTTGGCCTTTTGGGTCACTCTGATGAACGCTGCCTGCACCCCCAAACCAAGGCGGTCCTCAGAAACCTGAGGCTTTGCTTCCCAAGCCCGTAGGGGCTTTTGCGCTCTCAAGACTCCTCATGTGTCTAAGACCTTTTGTAGCCCTACAGAGAATTTATTTTTTCTCTTTTCAATGACATGTCTACATTCAGTTGTTGGAATTCATGCAAAATTGATTGCTTGACTTTAGGATATTAAGAAATACGCTTTTTCGATTTTAATTTGCTTGGCTGTATTACATAAAGGGATTTCGGTGCTGAACTTGAGCTTGTCTCTTGTTGAGTTGGGCCTTGTACTCAGGGGGAAAAGTGTTCAGCTGTAGCTGTTGGGTGTTTTGTGTAAAAGAAAAAGAGAGATGACAGAGGAGTTGGGAAAGGTTCCAGAAGAGAATCTTTCATGCTACCAGAAACTCTTCAGTGTCACTCTTGGCACAAGCAAGGGATGGGTCCAGGAAATAAAGAGAGAGGCGCTCCATGAAGAAGCATTGTGCTTGAGTTCTGCTGGTCACATCATCTGAATGTCTCAATGTCATGGTTGTTGATGTTTGCCTTATTTTCCTTTATCTCTATACTTAGAATCTTTAAAACTGAATTTTCTTTATCTGATATAGGACATATTGATGAAAAACAGGGTTTCTTTTCCTGTTTTTACTCTAGCCCTCCCTCCCTCTGCTTCCTTCTATGGTTCTTCCTTTCATTCCCTTCCTCTCACCCTCTTTTCTTCTTTCTCCGTTCATCTTTCCTCCTTTCTAAATACAGACACAAAAGGAACAACAGCAAAAGCATAAATCTAAGATGACTGCTTCTTCACACGGACTCACCAAAGCCATGAGCCCAAGACTGAATATTTGTTAGCCTTATAGGTAGAAAACTGGCACTTGTATGTGCTTTTATGCTTTTCACCCTGTGGAAAATAGTGATTAAATTCCCAGCCTGTATTTGCACATGGGTTCTAATTCATGCTCTGATACTACTCAGTGACCTTGAACAATTTTCTTAGCTTCACTGTTCTACAGTTTCCTATGTGTTGGTCGAACACACTTCTGTGGAGTTGTTGGAAAGGTTATGTAAGAAAACACATATGCTTTGTGCTTGATGTGAGGTAGCTTCTTTTTAGTAACCATAACCTTACTTGAAGTTAATCCTTAGTCATCTTGGTTAGTGTGTCATTTCTGTGAACCCAGATGAAACGCTCGTGACGAGCAGTGAAGAGGGAGAGTTACACAGGATGGCAATTACAGTTTGATTGTAGATTGTACTTGAAGTTGTTCTTATGTCTGGTTCAGAATTTTTAATGACAGTGATTCTCATTTTAGGCAGAGCCCTGTCCCCTCAGCCCTCAGGAAGTGAGACTGTGCACACTATGTTTCCAAGGCAGAGACCTGGGAGGTAGCCTCCAGTTTAGGTTTCGCAGCCTGGCTTGGTCCTTACCTCCCCAAGACTATATCTGAATTTATCACATAGATTTAAGGCCCAGTGTTAACATTTATATGAGACTAACAATGCAAAGACAAACATTTTCAAACAAATAGATCTTATTGGACTTATTCAGTCTAATAGGATCTAATGGTCTGCTATGTCTCCTCTCTCTCCACCCCTGTTCTCCTACCTTTTCATATATTCTTTGTCCTTTCATGTTTTTTATATGCAGTAAGATGTGCTCATACTGTTAGTACTTTACCGTTGTTAATACTAAACAGCACTTAGAGATAACCAGTGTATGTTAATCATTTTGGCCATATTGCCATTCATCCTCACGGCAGTCCTTCCTGTTTAATACTAAAATTACTCCCATTTTACAGTGAGAACTCCATTTAGCCAGATGAAGCCACTTGCCTTGACAGAGTTCCCTCACACCATCTCTGACACTGTTGCAGGATGTGTCCTGATATATTGATAGGTCTCTACCATTTCTTTTCACTCTGATACATTGACACAAATTTTCTTGATTAAAGTACTCTTAGTCATCCTGTTTTGTGAGCATTTTTTAATCAAAATGGAATGCAGTATATAGAGGAACATGTAAATGTGTTCTTAGAATACAGGAACCATATATATGCGGTATAGAGGAATGTATCATTAGCAAAATATTGTAATTGGTGTGTTTTACTTTATTTGGAATTTTTATTGCCTGTTATTTTTTGACTGATGGCAGTATATTTTGATACTGGAATAATAAAAAACAGTTTTTATGCATTTTTTAGAGAATAAAATGAGATGTCTTTATAGTCTGAAGAGAATAACCTGCCTTTATTACTGAAAAACAGTTCATAATCCAAATTTGGTCCTCTTTTTTATTTAGATCTCAAATCTTGTTTTGCTTTGGTATCATCTGAAATTCTTTTTTCTTCCTTCGGCATTTTTTCTATGTTTATTTGGACTGTTTTTCAGCTAGTTCACTAAGAAAAAATTGGAATGAAGCTTTTATTCAACTGGGTTTCTTTACATTCTTTAAAATATACATATATTTTATCTTACTTGGAGGACTTCACTTCTCGAACTTTCAAAACAAAGCATGATTATGGTGAAAATGGCTTTAATCTTTTTGCTCTAGAGAATTTACAAGTGTACCAGGTAAAAGAGAAAATAAGTTAATAGCATGGAATCCTAGTTCAAGCATAGGAATTTCTTCCATAAGACTGTGTCCTGACAATTCTTTAGCAAGGAGTTGCTCTACTTGTCAAAGGTAGTATTTTCTTTATTTAAAGGTAAGTGTCTACCGGTCTATAATCCTTGTAACCTCAGTGCCAAGTCAGGGTTTGTTTATTGCCTGGAAAGTGCTGAGTAAATATCTATAAAGTTAAATTAATGAGGGAATAAATGATTTAGAATTTTAACTAGCTATGAATATTATTGCAGTTCTAAATAGACCTAAAATTATACCCTCAACCTTCAACTTTCCATCAACTTTTTGATTATTTAAATGATTTAAGACTTTCTGTTTAATAGAACCAATTTGAGATTATTTATAGAAGGAGTTAGTTAAATTTCCTAATTCTTATTTTCCTAGGAAATTAAAGCAAAAGAGTTTTCTACATATGGAATGAGAACTTATATTTAAAATGAAGCTACTTTGTAGTGATCTAAATATTATCAGTGATTATTCCAGACTACTTTAAACTCCAAGTAGTTTGATGTTATGGTAATAAAATTGAGAATAGATATTTGGTTTTGAGAACAGAATGGTAATAGAAATGCCTTCATTAGGCTTTTGATGAACCAAGCTCAGTGCTGAGCTGTCATCTTTTTAGTCTTATGCTAATTCACCTCAATTCATGCAGGCCTCCTCTTATGTAGTAAGACCTCTATTCTTACTTCAAGAAACACTATACTTATTAAAGTTTCCAATTAGCATAAAATGAACTTTGAAAAACTGGGAAATACAAATAATAGTTCATGCATTTGTAAATGGCACTTCACAATTTAATATTAAGCTAAAAGATTATTTTCATATCTATCTTTAGAAGATGTAATTTTTGTAGGAATTATTGCCAGTTTCATACATTTTACTGAATCCCCACTTACTCTATTCCCAAGTAATAGATGCTCAGTTTATAGATGAAAGGGTAAGGATCTAGCTCATCACCCATTACTTTCACTTTTTAGAAAAGTGTGGGAGTCCAAAAATCATATAGAAAAAAATACCTAGTCAAGAGGATGTCCAGCATGGTTAGTCTTTGAAGGAATCACTGGAATTAGTCGTCCTGCCTAGAAAGCCCTTTTCCAAGAATATACCTATGACTTAATTTTTCAATTTATCTAAGTATTCCTTAGCCAAGTGTTTATTCTCTAGCCTCCTCACTGGAGTGAGATGTGTTGGGTAGCCTTACTTCATGATGGTATCCTTAGTCCTAGAGCAAGCCTGGCAAATAGAAGGCACTTTGACTATATCTCTGGACTATATGAATGAAAGAATGAATGAAGCTTAGTATTAAAATATCCCTTCGTTCAGCTCATTTAACATTTCATGTGTATATATTGGAAACTAAGCCCAAGAATGATTAATTGATTTTTCCTATATTGTATAGTGAGGGATTGAGTGATACCAGGATCCAAGCCAGCCCTTCATGCTATGACATTCATTTCAGACTACAAGAGGAAGTATAAGAGGGTTAAGAACTGACATTCAGGAGATAGATCTGACTTTGGTCAGAGTTCAAATCCTAGCTAACCACTTACTCTGTGACATTGTGAAAGATACTCCTTCTTCTGTCATTTTTCTCAACTGTAAATGGGCAGGATGGGAATCTCCTTGTTTTATTGTGAAGATCAAATGAAATAATGTATCACAAAACCTGGCATGAAGGAAATTGCTATGGCTGCTACCACCATTTAGTCCTTATCAAATAAATTATATATGTATTTAGTCAATTGCTTTCTATAATATTATGATATTTTTTCTTGAACTTTTTATGTACCCTGAACATAAACTCACCAGAGATGACATGAAAGTTTCTTAGGTTGATATATTGGTTTGGAAAAGTGAGTGATGTCAGTACAAAGTCTAGTAACTATACTAGTTTACAATACTACTATTAAATATTTATCCATTTAATGTTTCCAATTCCTGGAAACAATTAAGAAAACAATTCCAGAAAAAAATTAAGGTAAGGCATGCATAATGTTCTAGACAGAGATGAATTATACTGGTACATACTGATCTTTTTTTTTTTTTAATTGAGGTAACTTTGACTTACAGCATTGTATGATTCAGAGGTATAAATTCATACCTCTTCAGAAATATGTTACCACACCACACCTCTACTGTCATCTAATTTAAATTTCTATTTTTTGAGACTAGGGTGATGTGGAATACTTGATATTGTAAAGAAATGAAGTGATTCAAATGCCTTTTCTAAGGGGTCGTGATAATAAATAAAGTTCCATGTGTCATAGCTTTGTTTATTTTGGGTTCTAATTTAAAGTTCGATATCCTTATTGCTATTCTTTAGAACTGGTAGACCATTCTGAGTTTCACTGTCTTTAAATTGTGGTTTTTCAAATGTACTGGTCTATAATAATGTATAGTTACCATTATAATATGCAGCATTTTTTTTAGCTTAAAAATATTTATTCTGGTGGAAAGAATATTAAACATATGCTATAGTGGCTGATTCTCTCTGGACAGTCTGCGGGATGGGTGATTGATTCATAATTGAAACATAGGGACTGTTCATCTGAGAATCTTCCAAGAAAGCTGTCAAGTTGCTTCCACTTTATTAATTAAGCAAAAGGAATTGCTAGTTGGATTTGAGGAGGTAGAGGCCCACCTTTGTGGAAATTCAAATAGACTATAGTTTTCCTCCATTGTACAGTTGACTTAAGATGATTTCTAAAACCTCATTTGCTTTGTTGACTTTCTACATGCAGACAAACAGTGGGGCACTCATCATGATATGTATTTGTAGGTCAGTCCATATATGTGGAAACACTTCAATCTGGACTTTAAAAAGTGCATCTTGGTCTTCTGTCAATCCCAGGCCCTTGAGCCTGGCATGTCTTAGCCTTTCAGTAAGTAGTTCTTGAATGAATTTCAAAATATCACTTCATTTATAAGAACACATGTCTCTGTATGCTAAGTACATACATTTTATATTGCTGTTGTAACCAGGTGTCAAGCATTTAATGGCATGGAATGATACAAGTTTATTATTTTACAGTTCTCTAGGCCTTATATGACAGGGATCCCACTGGACTAATAGGAGGGTGTTGACACAGCTGCATTCCTTTCTCTAGACTCTGGGTGGGATCCATTTTCTTGCTTTTTTCTAGTTTCTGGAAGTTCCCATTTTCCTTGTCTTGTGGTCCTAGACCTTCACTTCAAAGCTAGCAAAGGAAAGTGAATCTGCGCATGCCATTACCCTGATCTCTTATATGTCCACTTCTAATTTAGATCCTTCTGCCTGCCTTTTATAAGGACTTTTGTGATTCTAACAGGCTTACCCACCTAATGCATATTGTCACCTAATCTCAAGGTCCTTAAACATAGCTGCCAAATTCCTATTCCCATTTGGAAGATAACATAGCCACAGGTTTGGGGGATTAGTGCATGAAGGTCTTTGGGGGCCTGTGTGTGCATACCCCAGTTGGTGAAGCACTAGATGCCTCTTCCTCATACCTACATAGGGAAGTTGCTTCTTCAGTAAAAAATGCAAATGCCTTGGCCAAACTGTCTGAAGTTTTAGCTCTGAATGAAGAGCTCCATTCTTTTAGGTTTAGATTTCATTCCAAGTGTGTAATCAGCCATTATTTTCTAAAATCCCATGAGAAGGGCCTATTAGTTGAGTTGCGAATACAGTAAATTCATAACACCTTAGTTCATCACACAGTGGCAGGGTTCTTTGTGGAGCATGGCCAATTTCGTGGAAGTAAGTGGGCCCAGGAGACTCCTTCTTTCCTGCTGTCTATGGAAGTCTGTGTCAATCAGTTTTGTCATTGCACTTCATTTGTTGAGGTGTAAATTACAACTAACTAAGCAAGTGTTAGTCAACCTCCAGGACCAAGATCTCAATGAAAAGTGTTTTATAAAGTGTAGATCTCTGGATAATATTTCTCTAGGCTTTATTAAAAGGTGTGGTCTAAATAGGTGTGATCCCCTTCCTCTGAATCATATGCAGTGTTGTAAACCAATGTTACCTCATAAAAAAGGAGGGGGTGCCCTTTTGTACTCAAGTATTTTATTGACTTTGATGTAAACATAGACCATGGTGAATCTTTACTGGAAGGAACTCAGAGGTTCATAAAACCAACACTTCCTACTGCTTCAAATATTAAACTTTCTGGTAAATTAAACAAAGCAGATTTATTTTGCCTTGTTTCCTTTGGAAGAGTAACATGGATCCAATTGTCCTTTGATTGCACCATGTTTCTCTAGTTCTGTTACATAAATGGGAAGCTTTGATGCCTCAATAATACTAAATACGTTTTTTAATTAAGAAATCTCCAGCAAAGTGATTTTGAAAGTTATTTTATAAGCAACAGAAATCTTTTGCTACTCAATATTATGTGGGACTGCCACATACAGAACAAATACAAGTGGAGCTCTTCTGGAGGAACAGGAAGGTGAGAGACATCAAGTTCATTGCTTAGTGTACCCACAAAAACACATTCAGTGTCTGCTAAGGCTCTTCCAGTAGATTTCAGAGAATAGTGGTTACTTATTTGTAAACTAGTCATTAAGACTTAAAGTGTACAAGATAATCCATAGTTATCACTATAGGTAGAATATGGGGTCTTAGTAGTGGGTATGGCACGATAATATAGATAATATACACCTGAAGAGGTGTGATCCTATACTTCTGAATCAAATACAGTGTTAATGAACAATGTTACTGCATTTTAAAAAAAGCTCTAGTAGGTACAAGTCAAAATTTGGGGGACTGTGTGTGTGTATATAAAATAGGTTAAATAAATAGGTGACCGTGTGTGTGTGTGTGTGTATAGAATAGGTTAAATAAATATGTGACTCTGTGTGTGTGTGTGTGTGTAGAACAGGTTAAATAAATATGTGTTCTCCACAAGTTTATTTTGTGAATGCTAATGCTAAGTCAATGTTTGTTCTCTGAGTTATCCTCTCCTATAAACCATAACCCATGTGAATATTTACTTTTAAAATGGTTTCCTTTAAAGTTATATTGTAAATTCATAAGCTATAATATTTGTGTATTGTTTATATCATAATATGCATGCTATATTTGGATATACATATATGCAGAATTTAAAAATACAACCTCTATATAATTTGGATAAGTCTGTTTCTGCATGTGTCTGGCATAAACAGATACATTTATGATGTTACAGCTTGAAGTTTTGAGTATTTAATGTATAATAAGCACATGAGACATTTTTATTAATTATCTCAGAGGAAAATTTGGAAACAATTATTGTCAAAGTAGCTGTCAGAATATTGAGTGTAGTAAGAAATTTTGTGGTCTGTTTTTTCTCAAACTTTGCATTTTTAATAGTCAAGTTTATAATATGATAGTAGAATTTGTAATTTACTCCTAAAAGCTTCAGAAATGGTATCTGATACCTTTATCTAGTTAATTGAAAAGATCTGCATCTTGAATTACTGAATATACTTGAAAAGCATGAGGAAATCACATACATTAAACTTAAATCCCGGTGAATGGTGAGAGAGAAGGAATTTTACCATTTTCCTCAGAAAGATGTTGCCTCAAGTGAGTCAGTCATTGTTTTTATGTTCTGTTTTAAACAAATAGGTCACTTAATATCCCACATATATGTACACAGTTTCCTCATGGTTAACATCAAAATAAGGTCACTTGTGCAAATCAGGGCTTTCTTTAAAAAGACAATTTACTTATTAAAGAAGCAAAACAATAAAGTATTTTAAACATTTTAATTGGAATCTTAAAAGAACTTGTGTCTATTCCTTTTTTTTTTAAATAAGACTTTCTTAAGCCCAATTTTATATTTAGTTCACTTTATTAAGGACATTTATTATGATGTTGGGGGTAATTGTGTACAGCTTGGTGTCCCTTTTTTTTTTTTTATTCCTCTTTCCCTTTGGCACAACCAAATGATAAGCTGCATTTCTCTTTGTATTGGGCCTTTGAGAGGTTATATAGATAATGTGAAAACCTACTTACAAGTCCAAATTCTGCCCCTTCCAAAATTCATGGCCATAAGGAGGCTTGGTTAGCCTACGGGGGTTGCTTAGACTTTCTCAGTTTAATTATTAGCCTATAAAATATCCTAGGCTGAAAAACAGGGGACTTAGAAGAATTCTATGCATAAGGAATGTGAAAGCTTATGGTAAAGTGCATGACCTTTGTGAAGGGACCCCAGAGGACGTTCCTTCATTTGCTTTAACTTGAAGTCAAGTACCAGGCTGTCAACTCCTAAATTTACATCTCAAGCTTGGCCTTCTCTCTTGAATTCCAGACTCATCTATCTGGCTGCCATCACTCACCTTTTGACTTGACTACCTGGAGACATCTCAAACTCCACGTTTTCCAAATGGGCTCCTAATTGTTGCCCCGGCATCTGAGGGCAACCCCAGCTTGCCAGTTGCTCTGTCACAGATCCTGCAGGCATTCTTGAACACTCTCAGCCTCTTAGAATGCACACGCCATCTAGCAGCAAGTCCAGTTTGGTCTACTTGCAGAATAATCCAGAATCTGAACTTCTTTCCATCCCTACTGCTGGAACTATAGTCAGTTAACATCATGTGTGATCCTAATTCTACAGTAATGAAGCTCCCTCTGCTTCCTTACTTCTTGTCTATTCACAGCAGAGTAGCCTGACTGATTTAAGAATATAAGTTGGTAAATGTCACTCCTTTGTGTGAAACCCTCCAGCGATTTCCCAGATTGAGACTCGGTAACCACCTCCCAGTCATTATGTGGAGGAGCTCCTTTACCCTTGTGACAGCCTGCTCTCTTACAGTTAACCCTTGAGTCTTGCAAGAGTTAGGGGCAATGACAACCCACGCACCCACCACATGCAGTGGAAAAACCACATACAACTTTCATATCCCCCAGGCTTAACTCTAAGTGGTCTGCTGTTGTTTGGAAACCTCATGATAACATAAGCAGTCACAGAAACAGTTACATGTATTATAACTGTTACATGCATCATACACTTTCTTACAGTAAAGTGAACTAGTGAAAAAAAGTCATTAAGAAAATCATGTGAAAGAGAACATAACATTTTTAGTGTTTTCCACTAAGTGGGATACAAGTAGAAAAATTCCAATTGGCAGTTTAGAAAATAACTGGGAAACAGCACAGATTAGGCAGATGAGATATGGTGGTGGTTATGGAGTTCAGGGTTGACTTCTATCTGTCACATAAAAAGCCCAATGAGATCATCAGCTTTCTGATTCTTCTGTAAATCTGGATACTTGCAAGTAATTCATCAAGTAATTGATACCAAAAAATAGTCTTGATTTCACAAAATCCATTTTTATGCCAGTATTTGTTGTCTTCAAGCATCCAATATCCATAAATGGGGCCATTGATTTTGGTCTTTGAAGAAACCATCCTTTCTACATAAGGAATTGTATCTACAAATCAAAACATAAATTTCCACCATCCTTTGCCAACGTGTCTTAGTGGCTATTTTCACTGACACGTGCATTCTGTCACCAGACCTTAAACTGCCCCTCTTAGATTGGATTTGTGACATTTCGCATCATCAAAAGCTGTTCCCCAAAAGGCAGATTCAATTATGTCTAACAAACAGGCCAGATGTAATCTGCCACCATTAAAGCATTATTAACCTGCTTCTTCCAGTGAGGGTTTAGATAACAGAGCAAGGCCACTTCTGTGTCCTCAGCTGCTTCCTTTTAGGCAAGAGCCTTAGCATGATATTCAAAACAAGGGCCTTTGAAGAGTTGGTACAGAAAACTTAGTCTCAAGTATTGGGTGATGCCTGTCCTTAGTGTTCTGGGCTTCTAGTTCACTGTCCACTTCCCCCGCCATGTGCTTCCAGAGTTTATTTGTTTGTCTTTCCTGAGTACTTAATGCGTTATCTTCTCTTCTCCTCATGAAAACTTTTTTTCCAAAACTAATCTATCATTTCTGTCTTAATGTGGACTATGTGTCCTGGATGCATTTGTTTTTATAGCTTAATTTCCAACTAAGAAATTTTTTTCCATTAAAAAGAGCAATAAGCAAGTTGGTAGGAGAACTCTTTTGAGAGGGCTGTTCCACAGTATGTCATTCCTCACAGAGACTTCACCCACTCCATTGTTTTAGAATATCTCACCCTGAATTTCTGATTTTATATCTCCTGATTATTTTGTTACTATCTTGTCATTTAATGTATATCTTCTCATTGCTAAAATTCTTTTCTTCTTTTCAGTGTATCTTCAAATATCCAGAATTGAATAAAATGGAAGGTATAAATCATAGTTTAAAATCTCTAGAAACCATTAGAATTTTTCCAAGAGGAGAAATATCAGGGCATACATAAGTTAGTAACATTCCAGATTATGGTCTATAACAAATATTTTGGCTATCTTTTTTTTTAAAGATTTATTTATTTATGCATACAAGCTGGGGTACAGGCCAGAGGCATGAGGCAGCGAGAGGGTTCACCAGAGACAGAGTGGGGAGCAGAACAGTTAGATCGACGGAAATACACTGCTGAGGGGAGCAGCAGGAGAGGCAGGAGAGGTCTGGTGCGCAAGTGGGAATCTCCCCGGCCGGGCATTGAACTCGTGTTGCCGCTGCCGACAGCTCTGCAGCGCAGCGCTTAACCGCTGTGCCACAAGGGATGCCCATATTTTGGCTATCTTTTTATATCCAAACCAATGACTATAATTAACTACTAAATTAATTGATAGTTTGGGAAATAATGTACTTTGGAAGGAATAGTTTCCTTTTTATAAAGGATGCCTGAAAGTTCTAATTGATTACATTCCCTAAAAGTTTTTGGTTTAAAGAAATCCACATACCACGGTGTGAATTACATTCCTCATTCTGTTTTTAAGTCAAGCATGGTTGACATTAGCCCTCATAGTGGATACCCTGTCAATTTTCTTCTTTCTAATAGTACAGAGCCTTGAAATCCAAGGATTCTAGATCTCAGTCCTGTTTTTAACACATTTATATTTTTGTGAAAACCATGTACACATTCTGATTCTCAATTTCCAGGACTGTAATTATTTTAGCTTTTCAGTTATACCCATTGTTAACTTCGCTTGTAAAAATTATAAACTTAAGAATGTTAAGTTTTATGACAAAGCTGGTGAAGCATAATAGTTAAAATATGGATTTGGGGGTAAATTTGGCTTCAGGTGTTAGTTTAGTGTGTGACTGGCTTCATGACTTAGGCATATGGCATAACCTGAGTTTCTATAATATGGTTTCAATAATACCTGTCTCAGTGGTTATCGTAAAAATTATACAATACCTGTTAAGGACCAGGTACAGTGCCTGACATACACCCGGGAAAAGTTTGCTGATAACGCTGAGCCCAGACTCATAACCCCTAATGTGATTAATGTGCTTATGGGTGCATACCCTCAGAATATGGGTCCAGTGCATAATACTTTGAGTCTCTCGTTACAATACCAAGTGTTGGTGGATGTATAAGAGGGATATTTAAATGGAAAAAAAAAAGAATCCATTGGGGAGAAGTATAACCCCCTTGAGCCCTTTAGTACTTTGCTTATTCCAAAGACAGTAACTGATTCAAAAAATTAAATCTTTAGGGGTGTGCATGTAGGACTGCTTTTTTAAATTAAGTAAACTGTTCTATCACTCAGAAATCCCTTTATAATATTCGATTGAAGAGTATCTGTGTTTATAAACCAAGACGGACAGATGTTTCACACCTGAAGATTTTTCCACCACTTTTTCCCCTTTTCCAACTAAAGGATAATGGTCAGCAAATTACTTTTTGGTAAGAGGCAATAATTCAGTTAATAATGGCTTAAGTAAACAGAGAGGCATAATCAGATATTTAATAAAAGACAGATTTTCACTCTAATTCTCTGGCCACAACACAGTTCAATAGAATTTTCTGTGATGATGGAAATATTCATTATCTATATGATTAAATCTGGAAGCTACTATTCACATGTGGTCATTGAACATGTGAAATATATCCCTGGAATTTTTAATGATGTTTAATTTCTGTTAATTTCAATTAATTTAATTAATTGAACAGTGGCAAAGCTACTGTATTAGATTATGTTGCTCTAAAAGATAGTGTTATAGGCACTTTTTCATAACACTAGCATGGGGGTTGACTTCATGAGAGTAGAAAGCCATTGGTAGGTCTAGCAAAAAGTGACTTCTTAGGAGCACGCCTTTGATGTTCTCATACTTAGTAATTTTTTTTCCTGCTTTTATATGGAAAGTCCTTCCTTTAAATTGAGTAAATGTTATAGAGTATGTTGGGAGAGACTTGTCATACACACACACAGTGACTTTATTCTGGAAGATGCCCCTGGAGAACTGTGCAAGGGCATGGAGGTCTTACTCATTTTTATGTCTGCAGTACCTGGCAGGTAGTCAGTTCATGATAAATCTTGGTTCACTGAAATAAGGAATATCTATTTCAATTTTAAATGTCTACCACTAATGAAGGATAGTGATTTTTAAAAGCATCTGTTACTGTGTGCTAACAGACCTGTCATATGAATGTCTCCTTTGGTCTCTGTATTCATTGATCGGTCCTATACTTACTGAGTACTTACCTTGTAATAAGTCTCCATTTACGTGTTTGGAATATAAATATCCTTTAGATACAGTACATGCTTTTGTCTGTCTGCTGAAATAGACAATGGGAATGAAGTAAATAAGCACCTCATAATAAAGAAACTGCAGTAACTGGGCCTCCCTGGTGGCGCAGCAGTTGAGCGCTGCGCTGTGGAGCTGTCGGCAGCGCGCGATGCGAGTTCGACGCCCACATGGTGCGGCAGATCTCTTCTGCCTCGCCCGCTGCTCCCCTCAGCAGTGTATTTCTGATCTGCCTGTTCTGCTCCCCACTCTGTCTCTGGTGAACCCTCTCGCTGCCCCATGCCTCTGGCCTGTACCCCAGCTTGTATGTATAAATAAATAAATCTTTAAAAAAAAAAAGAAAGAAAGAAACTGCAGTAACTGCTATATATGCATGCTACAGTTTGAATGCAAAGGAAGCAAAGGTGATTTTTGCTGGATGAGGTAAAATGGAGGGGGCTCAGACAGGGAAGGTAGCACCAGGGAAATGGCATTTGAAGTAGGTTTTGAAAGATGAGCTGGATAAAGAAGAAACCTGCTGTGGGTCAGGGACATGGTTAAGAACTTTAGAGATATTATCTCCCTTCAGTTCTCTTAGTACTTCTCCCAGATATGTATCTTTACTCTCAGTTTACTGCCAGCGCAGCTGAGATCCAGAGTTGAAGAAACTTGCTAGGGATAATGGTTATTCAATACAAGTATGTAGTTTTAAACGTAAGTCTTTGCAATGCCAGAGACCAGGTATTGCGTTAAGTCATGGATACCAGTTATCTACAATCCATCATATTTGGAGAAATTCAAGCAGCAGTACAATATCACTAAAACACAGGCTGCAAAGAGAAGTGACTGGAGAGGCAGAGTAGAGGCAGGAGATCTGCAAAACCAGCTGGGCTGTGGTAAATACAGTGGAATTTTTTCTGTAAGTAATGTGGAGCCCCGGAGGGGTGAGTTTAAAGCTCAGCAATGACATCATGATTACTGAAGAAATTTGGGAGCTAAAATCAACAACAGATTTGCCTAATTGTTTGACTTGAATTTCCATTAGAACAGGCTTTATTATTTCCTGAATGCACAGTTGCTGGGAAGGGGTTCATTTCTACCCTGGGGTGTGCTGGCTAGCAGCCAACATGGGAGCAGAAACTCACCTGCAATAGTCAGCCCACAGGCACATGTGGACATGTGAGAAATAATTATAATCTCTTTCCGTGAGTCTCGCAATGGAAGGGGAAGCTTTTGCTGTGTTGTATTCTTTGATCATTGGTTTGCACCAATGTGTTTATGAAAATATAAAGTAACAGGACCACTGACATCTGGCCCAGCTGCCAGAGGACTTCTCAGATTCGACTTTAGGTTTTGTGATCTGCCTGCCACTTCCTGGCAGCTTCATGTGCTCAAAGGTACCCACCATCAGCTCTCAGCCCTGCACCCAGATGAGCAATGGGGTGCTTTGTACTTGGCACTTGAGACTCATGCTCCCACGGGGGCTGACGATCCGAGGTCAAAAGAGGGGAGCCAGAGAGGTGAGCTTGACTCCTGGCATGCCCCACACCCCGTGTCTCTGGTGGACCCTTCTTCATGCTTGGGCTAAAGTATGGCTCCTGCCGTCTTGTGCATGAAAACGTACTTTGTTCCAGGTGCAGAGGCATGTTCTTTTCCTTTTGCTTTGATATGTTCCTGGTGCTTCTGCTTCCAGTGCAGCCCTGGCCCAGCTCCTGATGGTGTCTCTAGGGCTTTTCTCCTTCCCTTTGCCTCAGCGGCAGCAGATTAACCTGCAGGTGTCTAGAAAGCAGCTGACTGGCGGGAAGCCCCAGGCAGACGCCTCGTCAGCTCGGGCACAATCATCAGAGCCAGGGACCGCCGCACAGTCGAGCTGCTCAGGGGAAGAATTGATGTTAGAAGAGAGGAGTGAGGAGGTAACAGAGAAATCATTTTTAAGACTTAAAAAGCTAACAGTGTTAGCAATGAAAGTAGGCTTTTTTAAACAAGTCACTTGGAGAAGTAAATGAATATAAATAAATCAAGCACTTGTTTATTGGTGATTTTTAAACACATATCACTGTCTTGGGTATCAGTGTCCAATAATAATTGGTCATACCCAGATTTCCTTCCAAATGGGGGTCATACCCGGATTTCCTTCCCATTTTAAAGAGAGGTATGTGCGTATTTATACTAGCGTCAGTTGTGTTTCTGTACACATTACTTAGAATCTGAGGCCCATGGAAACTTCCTTTACCATAAGGCAGATTTATTCCAAACTTACTCATTTGTTCAACCAGCGATCCTGGGTCTCAGCCGTTGTCCTGAGCCACATGCAGCGGACACCACGGTGGTCTTTCCTTAGCCTGCCATGAGCCTTCTTCCTTTGTTTTGTTCTTCCAAGGGGTTTACACAGCACGCAGGGTTCTTGTATTGGGGTGGCTGGAAGGGCCCCAATGTGAAAATAGTGTCTTGCTTTCGCTGTTTTTTGTTTGTTAATTGCCTTAAGCTAAAGCTACATAAAATTAAACAGAATAAATTTCTTTAAAAAAATGACAGCACTTCCTCACGCTGCTTAGACCACTCTGTAGAGCGCTGTGTTCCTTGGTGTGGAGGGTGGCCCCCAATAGTAGTAGCAGCATTTGCTGGGGATTGTCCAGAATGTGAACCGTCCAGGTCCACCCACACCCATTAAATCTGAAACTCTGGGGGTACAGTCCAGGTCTCAATCTTTTAACAAACCTTCCTGGTGAGAGTGAGAGTTTGTGAAGGAAATGCTGGGTCAGAGTGAGCGTGAGGCTGGGATTGGACACAGCGGGCTGGGTGTTGCCTCTTCGGGGTGTGGCTTGGGTCCTTGCCTGCCGTGGGGGAGCAGAATGGGCAGTGATCTAGGTCAGTGAGTTGAGAGAGTTGAGGTGTGGTTGCCATTGTGATGTGTTTTTGCAGGTAGAGGACCCCAGGGTTTGCTGTTGAATGGATTAGTAATGTGGGGAGCGCATAAAGATGGCTGAGGTGTAGCCTGAACAGCTGATGTCCGGCTGGCAGAATCCCGTAGTAAGACAGGGAACAACCAAATGCAGAGGGACTGGAGAAAGCAGGTTTGGGACAGGAATGATACATTGGATTTGGGGGTGTTGACTTTCAGAAGCCCATTGGCCACCTGTGAAGCTGGATGAGTTGGAGAAAGCTTGGGGCCAAAAATAATCATCCTACAATGAATGGAATTTAAAGAAGTAAGCTAGGAGATCAGCAAGGAATGGAAGTCCATAAAGGAGGAGAATGGCCTGAAGACCAAGATCTGGGGTACACCATATTGGGGAAGGGTTAATCAAATTGCTTAATGTATGCTTAATGAATGCTATGTAGTGTTTGCTCTGCTCATTCTGGGATTGTTATTTTAAAGTGACAGCATTCTTCTCCACTCCCGTGCTTAACACTGACTGGATCCTCCTCTTTTCTTTGTGGGGTATTTTGACTTCACAGGACACTGCTGACTCACAAGCCAGCACACCCTGCCTGATAAGGAGCGGTCTGCCGTCCCAGTTTGCATGAGCCACCCTCCTGGCCCCCTCGCTCTTGCTGCAGGCTCTCCTTGAAGCTTCAGGACCAGGCAGACCCCAGAGAATATTTTACTCAGAAGAGGGGATTCCTTTTTCCTCTGTTCTCAATTGCCGTCATCCATTTTTCTCTTTCTTTTTCCCTTTCCTAGATGCTCACCATCTAGGAAAATTTTTGGTCTTCTGAGCTGAAGAAAATAGTAACTTTTGTTGGATTTTAAGAGTATAGTGTCTAGCACATTCTGACAGTTGGCTTATTACCACCTTAACGTTCTTCTTAAAAGAGTTCTTCTAATTCAGTTTAACACTGGATTACATTGTTGATTTTTCAGTGTCCCAGACCTTGGTGTTTCTGATGTGCTAGTTTGAATGCCTTATGTGATTGATAAAGCGGTAATGAAATTGATAATTCTCAACTAGGCATGTATTCTTGGGATTTCCTTCCAAAAACAAATACCCTCTCGATGCTGTGAGAGTGCATCACTTAAAATGAAAAGTGGCTTTAAAATCTAAATTATGAAAGAAAATGATCAGTACGTGATTCACCTCCAAGAAAAGTTCTTCGACTTAAAATGATTCCCATCATTCTGCTGGGCTTCTTTAGGATGTTATTTGAATTGCACCCACCTCTCTCAGAAGGCACATAATATATATAAAGTTGTTAGTTCACATGTCTGTATCTTTGATACTATCTGTTACATTGATGTGTAAGGAATCAAATTGATAAAGAGACAGTAATGAGGTACCTAAAGCCTCGGACTTTTTTAGTGGGGAACCAAGTCTTGAACCCAGGTCTCCTGTTCCCTTGTGGAACCACTACTTATCATACCCCCCAGGGGAGTAGCTTGGTGAGGAATGTGAAGGACTGATGGGAAATATACCTTCTTCTGTACTCCTGATTGAACAAATTCTAAAACTGTTTGTTCACGGTGGTTGGAACTGTAATAGTTGGTTTTAACAGTTGAGACCCAACTTAGACTCTGAGAACCCTAGAATTTATGGTATTTTAAGGACCCTCTGTCTATATTCCTTGGTTTTGAATAAGGAAACCACAGCTGTAATTTATTTCTTAGAAGAATGAGAGGCCTTCAGGTATCTTTTAGAATGTGACCAAAGACTAAGATCACAGTGAGTGTTCACTAAAAGTTCGTTGTCTAAATCTCAAATTCGGTCAGGATGCTCCTTAGGCCAACTTAATAAATTTGCATAATGATGGTTTTTTCTTAATTTGAATTTTATATTGTGAAACATCATCCACTAAAAGGACTGTACATGTAACATAGATATGGTATTATCCATATACACTCTTTCACTAATATATGTTAACATTATATATGTAACATAATAAAAAGGCTAATGAATTATAAAACACACACACATATACTAGCCACTGAGCATAGAAATAAACATTCCAGAATCTTAGAAGGTCCCTGTGGAGGTGTAATAGATTAAGAACCCTTTGAAACAACATGGGAATTTTTTTAAGCCAACACTCCTTAATGTCAGTGTCACTATTTCAAAATAGAATATCTGTCCCTAGTCATGTAAGATTTAGTCTGAAGAGGATTTTGCTACTCTCTTTTGTAACATTAATGCTGATTGACTGTGTTTGAATGCAGCAAAGGGTGATGTCAAATTTAATAGGCTTTGCAAAATATTACTTTGGGGTGGGGATAGTGTACTCTGCTGAGTTTTCTAACCAGTACTTCTGAAAGTGTGGGAGGATAAGTGATTGAGCGAAAAGAGGAGAGCTGGCAAAATAAGAAAACTGAGACAAGACAATGAGTTACCGAAAATTACTATTTTACCAGTACTAAGAGCCAAAAAAATATTTCCCACATGGAGATGTTTGCCCTTTCTCTGAATAATTACAGGGGAGATAAAAACAACAACAATAATAATTTTTCCAAAAAAAACTCTCCTACCCTAAGGCTTGGTTTTGAAGTAGAACACTAATATCAAATTCAGCAATAAGGCATTTAAAATGTCCTGCTTCCATTTTCCCTTCTCTCAGTTCATGCAAAAATTGTTGTCTGAGCTCTCTACTGTGACATCAACCTCACACTTGGGGACTGGTAACATCCCTTCACCTCCTTAAAAATTGTCGTGGTGGCCACTCGATATTTATCTTCTATTTCACTGATGCTATTTTTCCCCAATAGGAAATTATTTTCCCCTACAGATACTGTTCTCCAGTTGATCACTCATCAGTCTGCAGACACTGTCTGTTGGCTTAAAGATTCTACATTTTCAGCTTCGAGCTGTACTTCCTTTTTATTAATATTGCATTATATCCTTCTTTTCTTAATTCATTTGCTCATGATTAAGTTTTTAAACCCTATCGAGTATCTAAAAATTGGCTTGAAAATCCACTTTCCTGTCATATTTGATAAGGAAAAAAAGTGGGGCCATTAAAGCCAGTCCACATGGGGAAACAAAGCAAAATGGGCACAAATAACCTGCCTTCGACACTACTGTGCATCTCCTGGCAGGGGCCTGGCTTTCCTGAAGGCCCTAGAGGTCTCCTGAGTGTGTTTCTGACTGGGCATGTGATAGTTGGGGGTGGTGAATGCTCAGGAAATGCTCTCATTTTGTTTGGGAAAATATTTTAGTGCCAGTCTAAAACCGATTTAATTTTCAACTTTGCTGAATCTCATGTGATAACAACATGAGTTGAGGCTGACAGCATGGTATTTGTAATTGATGACGTGTCCAGTTCCCAGGAGGGAATGATCACCCCAACGAGATCTTCATGTTTTAAGGCCATTAGGAAACATTTTTTGTCTTTATATTTTTTAACATGCTGAATCCAACAGCAGAAGCTTAATTAAAAAGCTGCTCATATCTGAGGAGGCAAATGTCTCCCTTTCCTCAGTGTGATGGTCGAGAGAGTTAAAGATGTCTACTCTTCGGGGCCTACCTGGTGGCGCAGCGGTTGCGCGCTGCACTGTGGAGCTGTTGGCAGCGCGATGCGAGTTCGACGCCCGGCCGGGGAGAATCCCGCATGGTGCGGCAGACCTCTCCTGCCTCGCCCGCTGCTCCCCTCAGCAGTGTGTTTCTGATCTGCCTGTTCTGCTCCCCACTCTGTCTCTGGTGAACCCTCTCGCCTCCCCGCGCCTCTGGCCTGTACCCCAGCTTGTATGTATAAATAAATAAATCTTTAAAAAAAAAATTTCTACTCTTCTATTTCATGATAATGTTTCTACAACCTAGTAGTTGTGCCCTTTCCCTTCTTTTTCTTCTGTAATAATAAAAACATTGCTTGCGGCAAGCCAGGAGCATGAGGCCCAGAGCAGGGCTGTGAGCTCCATGCGCTGTTTCCTTTCTTTTTCCTCAGTAACCACCCCCCTCCATTTCTTGGCGTCTTGCCCCCCCTGGCATCTTGCCACTCTGTTTGTTAGCATGCTGACTCTGACGTAAAGAACTCACAGTGAGTGACCCCCGTGGCAAACCTGTAAAACATTATACAACATGAATAAGAACTTTCTTATTAGATCTGCAGCTGGCTGGGTGCAGACAGATGGCAGCGGGGATGTTTTGGAAGAAAGGCATTGCCTGACAAAGAACCCAGTCTCTTGAATAAAGGTTTACCCTGGCACTCCTTGCTGTTTATAATACCTGATGCCAGGGGCCAGACTCTCCCCCTCCCCCACATTATATTGTTATTTTACTGTTTAAACCCCATCATTTCATAGGTTCAGGTGGCTAAAATGGAGATGCAGACATTTTATGGGTATCTGTATAACTTAAAATAAAACCAGCAGACTTTGTCAGGCACTGCCTGCCCAGCTGGAAGTGCTAGTTCTCTTGAGGCCCACACTCAGGTGGAAGGCAGGGAGTTGGGGAGTCTGGGCAAGACCTTTGGAGCAGGTTTCAAGCCATCAAGGGGCCTAACAGCTTTTCATTGTTTCCTTTGGCCATTGTTGTTCTTGCTTTGATCATCAGTAGCAACTCTACTGCTACAGATTTAGGTTGGGGAATCATCTGCAACCTAGGCTGCGTGGTCACCTTCATTTCCTTGGATTTGCTCGTCTTGTCTTTGCCACCAGCTTTCATTTTATTCCCTGTCTCTTACCCCAGCTCCCGGCATCATGAAGAGCAGTCAGGTTCTGTGGTCAGCGCTAGCCAGTTGCTGCTAAATAGTATAGTGTGAAATTGCCTGATGGCGGCAGTTGTGTGATACCCTGAACTGTACACGGGCCCGGGAGCAGACAGGTGCTAGCCCAGGTACACGAAGGAAAGCAGAGGCTGCTCCTGGAACACGAAGGAAAGCAGAGGCTGCTCCTGGAATGACCTCCTTTTATTGTGGTTTTGTTGTATCCTTAATACTACTGAACATACTCGAAATCCTTAATGTGACCATTTACTTCTAGCCTTGCTCCATGTTCTGCAACCATCCCAGACCGGGTAGGTTCATCATCGGTTCAAGCAGACTGTTTTTTTTTTTTTTTAAGATTTATTTATTTATGCATACAAGCTGGGGTGCAGGCCAGAAGCGTGGGGTGGCGAGAGGGTTCACCAGAGACAGAATGGGGAGCAGAACAGGCAGATCGACGGAAATACACTGCTGAGGGGAGCAGCAGGTGAGGCAGTCTGTGGCGCCATGTGGGAATCTCCCCGACCAGGCTTTGAACGCGCGTCGCCGCTGCCAACAGCTCCACAGCCCAACACTTAACCGCTGGGAGGCCCCAGACTGGTTCTTTTATTAGCTGTTCCCATGATGTTCTTCACTGTACTCCACTACACTCCGCCATACTCCACCACGCCGTAATCCACCACTCTCCACCACTCTGTTCTCTCCCCCACACGATCCTCTGCCGCCATGCTCTGTTCTCTGCTGCTGCCGCTGTTTCTCCTTCAGCTGCCTCCTCTGTGACGCCGGCCCTTCAGGTGCGCCCACTCATGCAGGCCCACACCCCATGTCATCTGCCGCCATCAGGCACACGTGTAGGCCCACAGGGATCTATTATTGATGGTAGGGCGGAAAATCCTGATGACTCTTTCATTTACCCTGCACTCCATTTCTATAGTTTAGTGATTATTTGTTGCTCAGTGTAGCGCCAACAAGGCAGGGAAGGTTCTCTATGGCTCAGGCAGACAAGTAAAGGAGGAGTCCTGGAGCCCTCAGTGGCTTTTTCTGGCTTTTAATGTTCCCTACAGCATTTGTAGAGAGGCAACCAAGGGTAGGGCAGGCAGGGGGGGCCAGGAGGCCAGGAGGCTGGCAGGCCTCCCAGCCCCCAGCGAATCTTTACTCTCTCTGGTGGTCTCTCGTGGTCTCTGTGCTGCACCCTGCCACACAGTCCTCTGCCCCCACCATCTATTCTCATGCTCCATCTCTGGCTCAGATGTGCCCACTTTCGCAAGCCCACACTGTTCTCCACATGCCACCATCGGACCGCAGGGGTCTGTCATTGATGCTAATGGCGGGAGGGCAGAAAAACCTGGCAACTTCATTTACCCTGCACTAAGACGGGATCACTATCCATATCCGATGGGATTTTTATTAACAGCCCCATTTGGCAGCAGAGTAGCCTGGGGCAGAAGGGGTGCAAACCCACCCCAAAGCCCAGAGTAGAGGCAGGTTGAGCTGGGATTGCCATACATAGTGGGACAAGATGTTGTCCCCTGCTGCCCAGTTTCCAGGTTGTAAGGTAAATGAAAGAGTCATCAGGCTTTTCTGCCCTCCCCTCAAGAATAGCCCTCTGCAAGCCTACACGCGTGCCTGATGGCGGCACCTGGAGTGGGTGTGCGCATGCGTGAGTGGGCACAGCTGAGCCAGAGACTGGGCTCATAAGCAGCAGCAGAAGCGGAAGAAGAAACAGAAGCAGCAGCAGCAGAGGGAGCCGAGAACAGAAGGTGAGAGCAGAGGACCGTTTGGGGTGCAACCGAAACCATCAGAGAACTGAGAGCCCGAAAGAGTGAAGATTTGTTGGGGGCTGAGAGGCCTGCCAGCCTCCCGGCCCCCCTGGTCCCCAACCCAGCCTGTACCTGGCTGGCTCACTAAAAAGGTCATTAAAAGCCTAAAAAGCCACCAAGGGCCCCAAGACGACTCCTCCCTTAGACTCGTCTGCACAGCTCCATAGAGAACCTGCTCCTGGTGTTTTCCTGTCGCTACACAGGTAGTATGTTCTGAACAGTGTATGCTTATAGTGTGTGAAACACAGTATGTAAATAGACTTGTTTTGAGAAATTGAAGAACATTAGAGTGGTGTTAATAAGAATAATATTGGAAATGCTCTGAGTTATGAGAATATTTTTCCCCCTGAATTTTAAGTATTTTGTATTGACAATGTATGAGCCATAACAAATGTAATTTTTTTTTTATTTCTTCTGCTTAACAAGAGTACAGGTCTAAAAAATATTCAACAATCACAGAATTCAGGGATAAAAGGTCTTGGAGATTATCTAATCCAAGAGTGTTAAATCTTGGAATCTAAGCTACCAGAGGAATCACAGTCACTATACATCGTTGATCCTCCTGAGGTTTTTCTAGAAAGTATAACAGCTCCTACCTAGGAGCTTGTATTTAACAGGTGCTGTCAATGGGACTCATTAGGTGTATTTATTTTGAAACGATAAAACTTGCTTTATCCATATATGATTGAAAGCCTTTTAAATAATCTGCCCTGAGAAAACTAAGATCCACACACTGGATTAACTTGTACATGAACTGCCCCTCCAGAGGAAATGTTGGCCACTGAACTCCCAGTGCTTCAATGTGACCTTGTTTGGAAATGGCATCTTCATAGAGATAATGAAGTTAAAATGAAGTGATTAGGGTAAATTCTCATCCAATATGACTTTGTCCTTAGGACAAGGGGCAATTTGAACACAGAGGGAAGACAGCATGTGAAGACAGAGGACTGAAATGAAGGATCTAGAAGCCAGGCAATGCCAGTGTTAACCAGAACCAGGAAGAGGCAGGGAGTAATTCTTCCATTAAAGGTTTCAAATGGTGGTCCTGCTGACACCTTGACTTCAGACTTCAGGCCCCTAGAACTGTGAGAAAATATATGTCTGGCATTCTAAGTCACCCAAATTGTTACACTTTGTGATGGTGGCTCTAGCAAGCTAATCTATCCTCTGTATTACTCCACAGGTCATAGCCCTGTGGGGAATTCCTTAGTAAGACTGTTAAGTCTGCTGATCTGTCTGAGTCCCAGGTTTGCTGTCTAGTACCTGCTTCTATTAGAAATTAAGCCATTTCTTTTCCTGTAAAGACACATGCTTCAAATGTGATAGATTGTTACATGGGACCATCATTTTTCTGTTGCCCATTTTCAGTGATGTTTGTACACATACTCTTTAATTTTAAGAAGTCCCTAAGAGCTAATAATTTCAGGTTCAGACTGCATTTACTAAAACTGAAGAATCAAGTTAAAGTTCTTTAATCATTTTTTTCATTTGTCACAGCTGATCAATGAAATCCAAACAACTGTACTTATGTGTTCACTTAGTGTGAGCACTCAAGCCATAGCTTATAAAATCTGTCACAATCCATAGGAGTCAGGGAATTCTAGTCAATTCAGTTTGAGCCAGACTCCACTCTATCTCAAGGGCCAACCCTTCTCGAGAAACTAGCAGTAGGACTCAAGTCATCCATCTAACTTGACTACCAAATAAAACATTCAAATATAAGTTCTCAAGAATTGATTGAGCCCATAAATCGATATTAATGACTAAGGAGCTCATTTTATTAAGAATTGGCATTATAGAAAAATCCCATTAGCCCCTCTTCTTTTCAAGTTAAAATTAATTAGTGTATTAAAAAGAGAAATGGGCTTGCCTCACTAAGCTCAGCAAATTAAACACTGGAACATGGATTAGCAAAGTCCTCCCCCAGGCCCTTTCATTTGTGTACATTAATTAGGATAATGCTGTGTTCATTTTGTAGAACATGACCACATATTGATGTCAAACACCGCCATTCAGTGGAAGTTCAGACGGTGCTTAGTTTAAACCTATAATAAATCTGAATTGGCGACTTTAGAATGAAAAAAAAAAATGACTGTTGGAGGGATCAGGGTTCAGCCAAGAAAATTGCTCTTCTTCCCGATAATCCAAGGGTCTGGTCCCTCGAAAGGTCACCTCCAAACTAGGCTGCTTAAAGTTCCCACGGGCCAACAGGGTTCCCCTTATCCAAACAGTGTTGACACCCACACAGCTCTCCTCTCTGCTTCATCCTGCATGAGTAGACCAATCTCTACTCATTTTGACCTTCCAAACATTGTTTCCTTATTTGTTCTACTTACCTCACCAGAAGCAGTGCCCCATGTGTTTGAAAAACAAGAAAAAATGCATTTAGATGAACATATTTCCCATATCTGTTCTTGCAGAATGGTTGTAACAAATTGTAAAGTTTGTTATGTCATCTTACATGGCAAAATAATGATGACTCCATGCGAAGAGGAGTAATCTTAAAATTAAAGATGATTCAATATACCTAACAGAGTCAGTATTAAGAAAAGATTCACCATTTTAAGTACATTTCTCCTGCTTTCATTCATTAGATCAGATAAGAAAGCCCTGTGATGTTTTGCTCTCATTTGCTCCATCATAAAATATTATCACCAGACAGGTTCAACAAGTAGCACCCCATTTTCCTTGGAAACTTCAGCTCAGTGAATGAAATCCGTTAAATCCGTTTCTGAAGTTTGCTTGCATATTAAGCTTAGACGTAAACTTTAGTGTAAAAATGTGTTCTGTTGGGGGGAAAAAAATGTACCGTGATAACTTTCTTGAACTGTAAGAAGTATATAGCCTGATTGGGGAATTATGAAGAACTAAGAAATTGGGGTGTGATTAAGCAAAGGATGCCACTATTTTGACTTTAGTAATACTTTTAACCCTTTGCACTCGAGGCTTTTTTCGCGTGGGCTACCAGCCACTCGAGACGATTTCAGCTATATTAGGGAAGCGTTTTACAGGTACTTTGAAATCATGTTATACTCAAACAAATGTATTCAAATAATAAAATTTCACCAATTTATTTATTTTTACATTGAATACAACAAAATCTGTTAAATATTACACTCTGTAATTAGTTTTTGTGTGATATTTAGTCAAACAATCCCCAAGATACAGCCTTGGTTTGTCAGGACACGTATCACAATGCTAAACTGAGATTAACTAATCTAAGCTAAGAATTGGCTAAGGATGCAGGCCGAGCCTGGTCCATGAAAGTAGTTGCGGTAAGAATATCTTATCACACGTCGGAAATAAACATATTGACTTCCAAACCGTTTGGGCGCCCTAGTGGCGCCACTTGAGTGGAAGCATTAAACCGCCGGAGGCCATAGTAGCGCCGCTCTAGTGGACGCATTAAACTGCTGGGCACCGGAGTGGCGCCGCTCGAGTGCAAAGGGTTAAAATACCTAAGAAGTTAGTTGAGTACTCAGAGAGACTGTTACCAAATAGTTTTACATGGATAATTCTGGGGTTTCTTTAAATTGTTTGCTTAAGGCTTTAGATTTCTATTTTTTAATTCTATTTTAGAAATTGTAATAAGGACTCAGCTTTTTTAATAACTCATATCCCATGCCTATGTGACAGATCTGTTTCCTTGGTTACTAAATAGATTTATACCTTTAAACTCTTCTTCCATCAAGTTATGTTTACTGAGTTAAAGTAGGTTTACATCGTTGTATCTTCTTTAGAGGTTATAGGTTCAAACATCTGCAAGTGCATACTTTCACACTCTGCCCACCACCAGTGACCTTAGAGATCCAAGTAGCAAGGAGCAAAATATAACGCAATTGGAACTTTCAGGAAATTTTCTTTTTAATTAGTTCATTTACTGTTGTATTCTCTGAATAGAAATTAGTTGCACATGTAGTCATTTACAACAAAAGTTGTATAAAGTATTGTATGCAAACGTAATAATGGATGCATAGGACAAAAAGTGAAATTTGGTAGCATTTGTGAAACGGAATATGAGGATATGAATCCTGGGCATTTGTCATATTCTTATTAATATGGGGTAGTGAGAATAAGGTATAGATAGAAATTTTTTTTACTTTTAGTAGTTATTTCCAATCAACATGACATGCAGGAGCTTTTGTTTGTTTTCTAAGAGCTTAACTTGCTCTTTCATGTATAAACTGAGTTAGACGGAGTCTCTGGTCTCTTGAGTTTACTAAGTAAGATTGACAGCACTGATATGATTAGACGTGATATGTCAGCAAATGACTGGCATCCAGTGTGACCGTTAGCAATTCTGACATGCAAGAAACATTTGGGTTGAACAAGGCATGTTGATAACAGATTCCTCTGTATTAGTTTCCTCTTTGTGGAAACTCAGATCACTCTTTAAACATGTTGTATGGGTCTTGGGATATATTGGGGATACTTCCAAACATAATACAATTGAGCCACCTATTATCCCCGGTGGCGCAGCGGTTAAGCGCTGCGCTGTGGAGCTGCCGGCAGCGGCGACGCGAGTTCGACGCCCGGCCGGGGAGAATCCCACATGGTGTGGCAGACCTCTCCTGCCTCGCCCGCTGCTCCCCTCAGCAGTGTATTTCTGATATGCCTGTTCTGCTCCCCGCTCTGTCTCTGGTGAACCCTCTCGCCGCCCCACAGCTCTGGCTTGTACCCCAGCTTGTATGTATAAATAAAAAAAAAAAAAAGAGCCACCTATTAGAACTCAAACTGCTTTACTGTTTTCACTGGATTACTACTCTTCTGCCCATGCTTTATCATCCCCTTGACATTCTAGCATTTAAGTAATAATAAATTCATGAATCTATTAGTCCTGGAGTGTCTGGTAGGCGCCTGGCACAGTACTAGTCTCTGTGGATGACAGAGAAACCTGCTTTTTAATAACTCACACTATTGAAAAGAGATGGCCAGAATCCCTCCTTCATTATACACACGACATCCAGTAGCACATGGCATATCTTTTTGGCTTACCTGAGTTTAGGTGTTAAGATATATATGAAAGGTCATATACTGATATTAATACATGTAGAAGGTCACGTATTAACTACATGAAGAATAATTACTATAAGATTATTAAAATCAATTTTAAATACTCATTAATGCTGAGATGGATACTTAAATAATTTGAGCGTGCTTTTGCTCACAGAGAAAAGAAAAACAATATACTCCTGAAGAGATGGTGTGCTACATTTCTGAATCATATACCATGTTGTAACCCATGTTACATTAATAAAAACCCATAAAGACCTTTGGGGAAAGAGAGAAATGAAAGTTACTGTGTGAGTCAGCGTTGAAAATAACAAATCCCAAAATGTCAAGATACTGTGTCTCTTCAAGTGAAGAGTTTCTCCTGGAGCCATTTTAGAGAAAAAAAGAACAATGTAAGTTTTTAGGAAATCTCCCTTTGCTTCGAATTCAACAGGTAGAACTCGTGTAAGTAGAAAGTTTCCTAAATAATTCCAAAATAACTAATAATAGAAACAATGTTCACCATCTACATGCTTAGCACGTTGTTAGAAATCCGCCAGACTTGTGTTTACTGTTTAAAACAGCTAAAATATCTTATACATATGAAGATAACTCGAAGTCTGTAATCTATTCCACAAGATTTTTCAAACTTACCTCAAATTTAACTAGAGATAATGACTCTAATTCTTTTTTTTTTCCTTAAGGGGCTTATTTAGTTTGTGGTGTGGTGCATGCATAGAATTATGTGAGTGTTTTTTTAAATCAGCTTTATTGAGCTACCAACTCAAATGCCATAAAATGTACCCATTTAAAATACAGAGCTTCTTGGGTTTTCTGTGTGTTCACAGAACTGCACATTCATCACCAGAACCCCAGAGCATTTTCAAACATCCCCCAAAGAAAATCTGTAGTGTCAGCCATCACTGTGCATTCTTTGCCTCCCTCTCTATACACACAGCCTCTGGTCACCACTAATCTCTGACTCCAGGGATTTTCCCATTTGGGACTTTTCTCAGAAAAGGAATCGAGCTCTTTGTTTCCTTTTGTGATTGAGCTCTTTCAGTTAGCTGAATGCTCTGCAGGTTCAACCTCCTGTAATGTGTTTCAGTACTTCCTTTCTTTCTATTGCCAAATAAAATTGCATGAATCAATTAACCGCTGATTGATTAATGCACACTTGAAGACATTTGAGATGTTTTCACTTGTCAGCTTTTTCCAGAAATAATGCTACTAAGCTTGTTCATGCTCAAAGTTTTGTGTGGATGTACATTTTCTTTCCTCCTGGGTGTGTACCTAGGAGTGAAATTGCTGGATCATATGGTAACTCCATGTTAAACATTTTTTAAAAGGTCAACAGTTTTTCAAAGTCCCTGTACACTTAGCATTTCTGTTAGCAAGTTTGAGGGTTCTAATTTCTCCCCATCCTTAGCAATTCTTGTCATTTTGAGGATTGAGGGCTCTAAATATTGTGATAATCATCCAGATGGGTGTTTGGTGGTTTCCCAGTGTGGTTCTCATTTCTCTCTCCCCAGTAGCTTAATTCTTCATGCACTTTCTGTCATTAGCAAATCCTCTGGCCACGTCTGGCAGTTTGAGTTAATTTTTTTTTTTTATTTAGGGTTATGTAATCTCTCTATTAACAATCTAGACACAAGTCCCTTATCAGATTTAGGATTTGCAAATATTTCCTCCCCTCCTTTGAGTTGTCTTTTCACTTTCTTGATGTGATTGTTGTGGTTATTTACTTTTAAAACAGAAATCAGACATATGATTTAAATAGATTTTTCAAATTAATACTCGTTTTCAAGACTCCTTTTGCACTGAGTCCTTTTGCATTGTTCTTCTCTAAAAATTCTTAGTATTTTGAATTGTGTCTCAAGCTTCACTCTATAGTATACAAGATATTCCATGATAGATCAGTTCAATTTCTAAGTATATTTGAGAATTGAAAATGTCGAGAAATTAATTTGTTTTATTTCTCACTCTGTGGCTATAACATTAAGGGCCATGTAAAGTTCTATATTAAAAATGTTTGTAGCCCAGTATTTCTAACATAGGTTTTAGTGATTTTTCCCCCTAAAGCAAATATTAATACCAGGTTCTACAAAATATACTTTAGAAATAATTTTAATTTATTCTTTAAATTGGCTTTGCCTGGTTCTCAGAATTCCAGATATTTTACCATTTTTTTAAAGGTCCTTTTTTTTTTCATTTTAAGACTGAGATATGTGACAACAAAGGGAACCCAGACATCCACAAGTCATTTCTATTGTGTTTGTTCAATTCACGGGGCTGAATATAATATATGCTGTATACATAAGAATCAAACTAATGGCATAAATTGTTCCTCTATGTACCAATTATATAGTTAGAATGTTATGGTTTTGCTTTGGAATGAATCCAAAGTCAGTTAATCTCTGTGGATCTGTTTCTCTTCCATTTTTAAGTAGTATGTTGGTTGCCTGTTATTATTGCTCTTCTTATGGAAGAACATGCATGTGTGTTTGTGTTCAAACACGTCTGCTCCAGTAGAATACAGTGATGACATTTTCATGCCTCAGGTTTTTGGAAAGTGGTAATTATCTCTCTCTTGTGGTCCCTTTGTATCGGACGGACTTACTTCATCTCCAGAATCCTGTATCCCTTCCAAGCAGTTGGAATTAAAAGACAGAAAGGGGAAAGAGACAAGCCAGCTAGGTCTTCCTTTTAAAAAGTTTTCTTGATGAAGGATTATTGGGGCAGTGGTGATGGGCATGATGTGAAACATATACTTGTAGAGTTTTAAACCTATAGATTTATAATCTACAACCTATAGCCCCCAAAGATATAATGATATAGACAAACTTTACCTCAATAAACATAATTTAGAACAGAAAGTTTCCATGGACACTTGACATGATGACTTCTGCCTGTAATCTCATTAGATAGATGTGTCCACATTTTCCTCATCTGTAAGGGTGAGGAAGTCAGAAAATGTAGTTTTTAAGTTGGGCACATTTGCCTCCAATGAAAATTGGGTTTCTGTGAAGAAGGAGGAGCAAGGATGTGGTTTGGATGTCTAGCATTCTTTGCTTATCTAAGGTGGATTGGCGGGTAGAAAGTTCTGGGAGCGAAGGGGCAAGGCATCTTTACCATTGTGTACTTGTTTGCATCCCTAAGCTTACAGCTCATCAGTGTCTGTATTTCCATGAAAAGGTGCCACAGAAATTTAATACTAACACAGCACTAACATCTTATATATTGTAATTTGACAAAGGTACATTTTGCATGGTGCTTTATTACACTGGTCAACAGTGAGATCGTTACTGACTTTAAAAGGCCCTAACCTGTAGTATCTTGATGTGCTGAACATGAATATAACCCTGAAAATTTTTTATTAGCTCTCATTTTGAAGATATTTCATATAATTCAATTTATATGTTTCACCATGTAAATTTATCCAGTAGGACTGCAACAGCATCCTAAATCAGCCTAGAATGATGTAATATTGCATCGCATTGCATAATACCATCACGCACACATCATCCAGAATTGAATGCATCATTTTCTGATGCAATGCAATACTACAGCCAGGCGGCTGCTGAAGTAAGCTGACGTCAGCAGTGCACTATAGAAAACCCTGTTGGAAAGATTGAGCATTGAAAATATTTCAGACTTTGTGAGAGACAGTTTAAGCTACTGTTCCATAGAACTGTTCATTATTTTATCCATTTAGGCATAATACAGAACAGTAATGCTTTGAACGTGCGTTAATAGCATGGACAATTTCTGCTCTATTTGTGGGGAAGTGACATTTGCCAACCAGAAGAAAAGGATCATTTCTCAAGTGAAGAAAGCTTATCATCTCTACTTCGGATGCAAGGTTGGTGACCAAGACAAGCCTTGGGCCCCGCATATATGCTGTACTACATGTAGAACACAGCTTTAACAGTGGTTAAATGGCAAAAGCCCATCAATGCCATTTGCAGGCCCCATGGTGTGGAGAGAGCCAAGCAACCACATCAAAGATTGTTACTTCTGCTTGGTTCCTCCCCAAACATTCTGTTTGCATTGAGACCAGTTCCACATAGTGAGGGACTTCCTATTCCAAAACCTCCAGCAGAACATTCTCTTGACTCATCTGATGAGGACAAGGGTGAGCTGGCCTGTTCTTCTCCTGTTCCATCAGCATGCAGCGATCCAGATTTTCACTGTGGTGCATCATCAACCCCACACACGCTAACACAGGAAGAACTAAATGACCTGGTTTGTGATTTGGACTTATCCAAGAACAAGGCAGAATTGCTAGGATCAAGACTCCAAGAATGAAATCTTCTAGAAGAAGATGTCACAATTACTTTGTATTGAAAGCGCTACCAGCAGTGGGGGCCTTTTTTCTGTTCCGATATTGAGGGCCTCCTGAATGCCTTAGAAATCACTCATGACCCACAAGAGTGGAGCCTATTTCTAGACTCTTCGAAATTGAGTCTTAAGGCTATGCATTTGCACAATGGAAACCGTCTTCCATCTATTCTATTCCTGAACAGCTGTATAAGAAACAAGCGAAGAAATCTAAGAAGTGGTCTATGACTTGATTTTTTACAGGTATTAACTGTAGGCCTGTTACTACTGGCATGCATTTCGTGATGTAAATAGCAATTTATTGCAGATTACAAAAAAAAAACTAGAGCCAAAATTAGAATTTGATTGTCATATTTGTGTTGAGCACATACAAATTGATAGGAAATGACTAATTTTATTTCAGTAACATGACTTCAGAAACTTTTAACAAAGTTTCTGTTGCCCTAAAATTCACTTTCTGTAACATATACCATAAGCAAGTAACAGACAAGATAATTTAAGATTGTGATAAGTAGAGGAAGCAGGTGATCATGCTGAAGGGTTATGGAGGAGGATGAAGTAAGACCGGCTTCTTACTTACCCTCCAACACCTGAACTTAGCACCAAACCTAGACCAGAGTAAATGCTCAGTATATATTTGTGTATGTTTGATCAATAGACAATTGGATGAATAGATGGATGGTTATTCAGTCATAGAAAGTGCCTGAGATATGTTATTTGAAAACAAAACATGAATAATAAAAATGAACTAATAGTGTTAAGAAATGGAAAACTTTTTTCCAGGTAGAGTAAATAGTATCCCGGCCTTGTTGGTTACAGCAGTGAGTTCTAATTTAATTTTAAAATACATGAAAAACCGTTGAATAGCCTTACATCGGTTATCTCATCTTCATAAAAGTTAGATGTAGTTGGTAATCATAACTCAAAATCTCCATTTTACAAATAAGGAAACTGAACCTAAAAGTGACCAAGTTTCGTACTTTCATTGATGGAGCTAATAAGTAAAATCGGAATTTGATCTCAGGAATTTGAACTCTTGACTCAGTTCACACAATGTCATAAAGACACTAAATATAACATACAGTAAATTTCATAACAGGACCATTCACTGTTATTGATTCATATTGACAAGGTCAGTGGTAACTGACACATCAGTCAAGCTTCCTCTTCTAGATCTCAGAATGTCATTTTTTAATAGCTATTGTTTGTTTAATAGCTATTGTTTGCCAGCTATTTGTCTCCTTTTTTCTTCTCTCCAAATTCACTTTTTCTTCTTTTTGTTTTTCCTCTAATACCTATGCTATACTAGTTTCAATTTTAAAAAGATGTCTTTCTCAGCTCTAGAATTTGAGTTAGCAACAGAAACAGAGAACATAGTAACCCTCTTTGCACCTGTAATTCTATCCACATCAGTTAATACAGTACAATTTAGATCATACTATACTCTTCCCTTTCTCCCCCTCTTCCTTTTTCCTTGTCACATAAACTCAATCCAATTTCTTTTCCTTCATCTCTTCACATAATATGTCCCAAAATGAAATAAATTACAGAGAAAATTTCTTTTACCAGCAAAAGAATACTGATGATGGTAGAAACAAAACCATGACATTACTTTCAGTCTATCAAATGCATCTTGGAGGCTTGAACTATAATTGAGGGGCCAGGTTATAGTAAGGGGCACTGATACACTCTCCTTCAAACTTAGGCTTGGAGAGTATCTGTACGGCTTACAATAAACTTACTTCCAGCAACACTCCATAAGCTTAGCACAAAATACACATGTTTTGTTTAAACTACTGATCATAGAAAGTGGAACTAAACTAATTTTGGCAATACCAAGTTGAGAGGAAAAAGAAAAAACCCAAGGGACATGTAATGGGATTGGCACATATTGTTCTCTGCCACTTAGTCTACCGTTTCCTCAACACGCCCCCAAATCAAGGCTCAGGAAGTAGCATGAAAAATGGTTGGAATTTTGTTACTTTGCTGACAAATTTTTTGGCACTGATTAAAAACATGGCTAAGCATTGACTCAAATAAGACTAAGCTTTTTATCAAAAGTGTTTTAGGAAGTTGGTTATTTCACCATCTTTCAAGACTCTTAATCTTGGAAATATCCAACCATAGACCTTTTGTTTGGAAGGAATCGTGGTATGATTTAGTTTTGGTTTATATAGATTATACAAACAACCATGTAAAACTGATTAATGTTGCCAATATTTTCATTTTTGTTATGAATATCATTGTGATTTCTCTTGCATTTCTTATATGATTGATTTCATGCAGAGAAAAAATTAAAATAGATATATAATCCATGTACAGAAAAAAATGGAACAATGTTACTTTCACACTGAAGAAATTTTATAAAATTGAATTCAGTATTTTGTATCATTAGGATTTAAAATAAGTTCAGTTTTAAGTCATGCAAATTATTGAAATTTGTTATAAAATATTACACAACTTATTTCTAAGAATGAAGATATAACCCATTTCTAAGAATGAAGATATTTCTCTAATTTAATTTTGTTGTTGTATCTAACAGCTTAAAAACTATATAGGGACATAGCTATATTTTTATAGGTCCACAAGGTAAACTATTCGTGGATCAGGCAATTCATTCATTTTCAGAACACATTAATTTTAATTTAACAATTTAAAAATTGTATCATTTATACCACATGCAATATATGAAAATGTTCGATTTAGAAAGAAAAAAAGCTTAAAGCTATTCAAATGCAAGACCTCATGAATTTTGTTAAGTAAAAGCTTTTGCTACAAATGAGGTTAATGTCTGGATTCTATTATTTTCCCTGGGATTTCTGAGTTTTTCTTCTAAAGAAAGATTATAGATTAATCTCATGAAGTTGCCCCGGTGGGTTTGACTAAGTTTTAATAGTTTGGGAGCAAATAGTCTTGATGAGGTCATTCATAAGTCATTGTATATTGATTATATAGGGCAACTAAGAAATATTAACATGATCCAGTATAAAACAACAGGTGAAGTGCTGCAAATAATAAACGAAACCGCTTTTTAAATGATTTGTATTCAACTAAGCAATATGGCGGAAATAGCATAAGAGGTAGTTTAGTACAAATGGTTAGTCATATCCAGTATGGTTCCAGGAAGTAAAGTTGATAGAATCAACAAAGCTATCTGGTCTTGTTAATATTTCACAAGAAAACTTCATATGTCTTGCTGCTCAGAACTGGAAGCCTTTTTAGTGCAATTATTTTAGAAACATTTAAATGGAGTTCCTTTTTGTTTAGTTTGGTTTGCTTGTTTTTCATGCCCAATTACCACCTGGCATTGAAAATTTGATTGTGTTTCCAACTCATAGCTAATACACCTAGAGGTTCAAGTTTTTTCACATTGAACACTCTCACATAGCTTTCTCTGCAGTGGATCTTTTCATACATTTGTTATTTGTGACTTTCAACCTTTGGCTTCTCTTTCTGCCTCAGGAAGATGAAGCCAGTTCTCATTACTGCATGTTTTATGTCACTAAGGGATTCTTGTAATGTTACGATTTGAATTTTCCAATTGTTATGCAGAAAACAAATTTGAATCTGATTCAGTAGACCTAGTAGATTGATGGTTGTGTACACATGTTCTGTGTTATTCTGAGTTATGATGCATAAAATTTTATTTTACTTAGGAATTTGATCAATTTTTGTAAATTTGTGTTGGCATGAGTAAGAAATGGGTTTCTCTTATACTAGGGTAATAGAAAGTAACCAGATTTATCATCAGAATTACAAACTTTTCTCAAAGCATTAATGTTCAGTAAAGCCTAAAGGATATTACAAATTGTTAATAGTAATGGAAATAATGGCTAACATTTCATCTGCATTTATTATCGACCAGGTGTTATACTAAACCTTCTTTGTCTGATGAGCATTTAACATGCCTTAAACTTACACAATTTAGATACTATCGTTATCTAAATTCTAGAGTTGCAGAAATTGAAGCACAGGGACATTAGGTAAATTAGCCAAGATACTATGTTGAACACGACTGAATATCATGGCAGAGGTGAGATTTGAACTAATCGGGCCTCGAAAGACCACAGATGTAACCACTATGCTTATGATCTTATGGTGTCTCTGGATAGTCAGTATCAACATTTATTATTTTCACACATGAAACAGTGGACTAGATCTACGCTAGTAGGCACCCAAAAATGTTGGTTGAAATAATGAATGTGTGAATGAAAGAATGAATGAGTGAGGAGGTGATAGGAATGATTAATTCTATAGCCAAAATTTTAACACAATTTATAGAATTTCCATAGGATTTTCAGGGAAGTTAAATGTTTCTCTTATTCCACTTCTTTTTGATATTTTCTTACATCATGGTAGTTCCCATAGTTCTCCTGCCACCATGAACCATCACCATGTTCCCTTATATTCTTCCCTTCCCTGTTTTGATCTGGAATAAACCTAACAAAGGAGGTAAAAGAACTATGCAAGGAAAACTACAAAGCACTGTTAAAAGAAATAGAAGGCTCAAAGAAATGGTAAGGTGTTCTCTGCTCATGGATTGGGAGAATTGACATTATCAAAATGGCCATCCTTTAAGAGTAATTTACAAATTCAGTGCAATCCTGGTAAAAAATCTTAATGACATTCTTCAAAGAATTAGAACAAACATTGAAATTCATATGGAACCACAAAAAGCCTCGAAGAGCGAAAGCTCTCTTGACTAAAAGGGGAAAGAATGGAGGTATTACACTCCTAGAATTCAAACAATACTACAAAGCCATTATAATAAAAACAGCATGGTACTAGAGAGCAAAAACAGACACAGAGATCAATGCAATTGAATTGAAATCTCAGAAATAAAACTACATATATATGGTCTACTAATCTTATTCCATGGTTTTAGAGGTGGAGACTAGGTAGAGACTATCACATTCATTACTACCATAATTTCCATGAGGACAAATCAAATCCCATATCTTTTTCTTTTCTTCACCAATATACTTCATTTCCCAGGTCCTGATACTTAGTTTAAACTTGATAATTATTCTTAAAGTAGTATGGGGTGGGGGGGAGAGTCAACAAAAATAAGTAGTGAGGGGGAAACACATGATGTGCAGCTAGCAGACCTAAATTTTAATCTATGTCTAACCACTGCCTAGTGAGTTCATAATTTCACCTCTCTTAGTTTATTTCCATATCCATAAAATAGTAATAACATATTCTATATTTTGAATGATGAAAGAAAATTATATATAGTAAAAGTATTTAGAAAACTGTAAAAAAAATTTCCAAAAATCTGTTCAATGGAATACTGTTCATCTCTTTTAAAGCAAAGTATTCTGTGAACAAATACTTTTGTAAATATTGAGTTGAATTAAGTTCCTTGGCTTTAAAACTTCCCCAAACATTAACAATGCTAATATATTATTGGGATTATACAAGGAATCATATTATGTAGAATTTCACAAACTAATTTTACTTCTTGGCCATTTCTTTATAAAATACCTCATAAGGAAGCACTGTTTAAGCATGAGACTGATATGATTGTACTATTATTCATACCAAAACAAGAGAAATCAGTTATAGGAGTACAAAAATTCCATGTAATCAAGATAGTCAAGATGGATTAAGTAAAAATTATGAAGCTTTGTAGCATCAGTGGCCACATATAGGTTTAGGGTAATGAGTGTCATTGTGATAACAGAGACAGAAATAGATTTATGAAAACATTCTAAACCAGAGTGTGGGAACATCATCATTTTCAGAAATAGATACAGAACCCGCAGCCGGGAGGCTGGGATTTCAACCTCCAGAATATTTGATTTTCTCTCTATGTGAAGTCTTCTCATTCCCTAGTGTTTATGAAATTTATACTGGCTCTAGGTTGGAACGCCAAGCGTCAAGATCCGGGATTTATTTTCTGCCAAGTGGATGGAATTTAGGTCTTTATCACCAACTGTGAAAGGGAAAAATATTCCTAAATTTCACTTATTCAGTATTTGGCTGTTTACCTGCTCTCAGTGCTTTCTAAGGAGGGTAAATTCTAAAGAATTCTTTTTTTTTTCTCCTGCTCATTTGATGTTTCCAGATGGGGGGCTTGGTAGAGAGCTTATTCTGGGACTGATTTAAAAAAGACATCCTGGGAGAGGCCTGTCTAGGCTTGAAAGGCTGAGACCAGTCAACTGAAAAAGGCATTTTCCCTTGACCCACCCCAAGAGGAAAGGGCTGGAGCTGGAGATGACTTCTAAAATTACGGTTTTGTGCCATCCGTGGAGATACAAGATGGATATTCTCATGGCTTTTGTGCTATTCTGTATTATGTGACCATATCTCACCTTCCCAAGAATTTTTGAGTAATATCCCCATCATTGATAATGCTGATAGAGTGGGACTGCTTCTGGGGTGGGGCATGGGATGAGTGGTGGTGGTAAAGGGGGCTATGGGTACAAACCGAGGCCGTTTATCCTATTTGGTTTACCCATAGGCTAGATGCAGTCATCCCAGCATGCAAACTCAATTCTTTTTCAGAACCATCAATATTAGGCCTTCCAAACCCCAATGCAGAACACTGCAGGACTGATTAATGTTTGGAGACCTAAGGAACTCTATTAAAGCCTTTGGCCTGAGGTCTAAACCAAATGTAGACTTGTGGAGTTCTGTAGGGGATAGTGTAGTTTTGGCCTTCCTGCTCCATTGGTAGCAGAAGGTGAATGAAAGGAACATCAAAGTTGAAGGGCAAGTTCCTTAAAAGGACTAGCCAGTGGCAGAGCTGTCAGTCACAGATCTTCCCAGACCAAGGAATGGACATCTGGTAGGCCTTAGGGGTGGGAAAGAACATGCCAAGTCTATCTTCCCACATGCTATTCTGGCGAGAAAATATAAGTAGTAAAGAGATTTTAGAAAGAGAATGAATGGATTCCTTGGTCACCCTCCATGGGAGGGAAGCCAAGTGAGAAGGAACCAAGAAGAATTTACTCTAAATGTATTGTTTGGATTTTTCCTTACAGAGGATCTTTATACTAATGTATTACTTCTACAATTAAAACACTTTTAAAAAATAATAATTAGTATGTTAAGGAAAGAATCCTAAGGGAACATGCCAGTGGTAAAAAGAGGTTTAATTTGCTTCTCCAGTTGAAAATTCCACATCTGTCATAGCAAATGTGCAATTAAAAGGCAGGCCCTGCTTTTATACGTTTTTTTGACTCTTGGGAAACAAAACACTTGGGTACGGGGACAGTAGCATCATGTTATGTAATATGACTAATATTAGGGTATCTTTGTGAAGCATGGTACAGACTTCATCCATTCTTGTTCTATTGAATGAGATTGATTAAGGTTGAGGAAAAGGGTGACTCCCTGGTTCATTGTATTTTTCTAGAAGAATAAATTTGTGAATTTTATTTCATGGAGCTAATGGTGAACTTCTGGTCTGTTTCATACCAGAGAAACAGAATTAATGTCAAATATTTTTTTATAAATATATATTTTTATTGTTATTTATGTCTTTTACATTTTGTATTCCCCTTGGGTAGCTCACCACCAATTCACCCGTGATCCATCTCCATGGTCCCTTGTGTTCTTTTCTATTCCATTTTGTGCCCTTTCCCTTCCCTCCCTCCGCCTCCCCCCCCTAGCCACTGATTGTCTCTCTCCCACCCTGCCTCCCTATAGTCCTGTTATAAGTGAAACCATTCGATATTTTTCTCTTTCTTTCTGGCTTATTTCACTGAGTATGATCCCCTCTAATTCCATCCATGTCGCTGCAAATTGCATGTGTTTATCTTCTTTCCATGCTGAATAGTATTCCATTGTGTATATGTACCACATCTTCTG
>PVIJ01004799.1:0-112236 GCA_004024925.1 Scalopus aquaticus
ACCCTCTCGCCGCCCCACACCTCTGGCCTGTACCCCAGCTTGTATGTATAAATAAAAAATAAATAAATAAATCTTTAAAAAAAAGAAAAAGAAATACACTGCTGAGGGGAGCAGCGGGCGAGGCAGGAGAGGTCTGCCTCGCCATGTGGGATTCTCCCCGGCCGGACGTCGAACTCGCGTCGCCGCTGCCGACGGCTCCACAGCACAGCGCCTAACCGCTGCGCCACCGGGGAGGCCCGCTTTTTCTTTTTTTTTAATTAAAAAACCCACTATCATCCTTAATTCCCCTTTCACCCTTATCCCCACCCCTTTCTCTCTTCCCTTCTGGTAACCTCAGTTCTGTTGTTAAAGACTACCGGTTTAGTTTAATTTGTTTTGTCTGTTCATCTGTTTTGTTTCCTTATATTCAAATATAGGTGAGATATACATTATTTTTCTTTCTCCTTTTGTTTCACATAATCCTCTTGAGTTCTTCCATCTTGCTACAAATGACAAAATTTTATATATTTTTAAATTGCTGAATAGAATTCCATTGTGTATACATTCCACATATTTATCCAATCACTTATCAGCAGGCGCTTCTGCTGTTTCCATAATTTAGCTATTGTGAATAATGCTACAATACATATTGGAGTGTACCTAACTCTTTGAGTTAATAAATTAAATTATTTGGATATAAACCCAGATGTGGCATTTCTAGGTCATGGTATTTCTGCGTTTTTTTTGAAACTCCACTCTATTTCCAAAATGGTAACACTAATTTACATTCCCAGCAACAGTATTCTAGGGTCACTTTTTCTCCATTCCCTTACAATATTTGCTTTTAGTCTTTTTGATGTAAACCTGACATGGCCTGACATGATATTTCATTGTCATTTTGATTTGCATTCACTGATAATAAAGTAATAATGAATATTTTTCATCATCAGTATATCCTCTCTGGAGGTGTGTCAATTAATTTTGTAGAACGAAGAAATTATGGGATAGAATAGGCTACAAGTTTCTGTAGGATATACTCATTTAAAAAACTATCATTTCCCTGAGTCTATTATGCTAGACTCTCCAATATCCCTTCTCCAACAGAGATTTCAGAGTCAGAACATAATATAGGGAAGTAACTATAATACTTGATAACATTTTTGATAAATTTTTCAGGAAATCATCTTATATCATATTTATTGTGACTACTCTTGAATTTCAGGACCTGAAATAAACTAGAATGCTTATTCTTAGCTTGTATAAACTGAGATGCAGTAACAAGACAAGCACTGATACACCTCATTCTGGCATGGAGGGCCAAATGTCTTTGTAGGCCAGCTCTACCTCTGCTAGGGTAACTGCTCAGTGATTGCTGTTGGTTTCCTCTGAGAAAACCATTCTTTCCCTCTACTTTTACTTTCACTCCCTACCTTTGAACAATTCTGAACTGAGAATCCAGTTTTAAAGAAAGTAGATGATTTCCTAGAGAGCAAAATTTCTCTTAGACCAGTGGGGAAAATGCTACTGAAAGTCCTAATGGTATCCTAGTGATTATAGCCTTTTACAAATACAGAAAAAGATTATATTTTGTGTCTTTGATAACTGGTAGTTGACAATTTGTTGGAACTTTATATAAAGTCTTCTCTTTTCAGCTTTGTAATGCATTTTGGATATAGACTGTCTTTGAAACATGCAAATTTTCTCTTTGATTCCCTTAATGATTTTTCAAAATTAATGCTTGTGAAGTACTTTAAATATGAGGAGCACTTTAGAAGGGATGAGTGTTATTATTAATATGGATCTTTATTATTGAATTATATTAAAAGAAAGTTAATGCTAGTTTTGATATTTAATCTTTAACATTCCACCCTATTAAGACAAATATGATGTTGCTTCTACTAGTTTGTCATAGGAGTGGAAATGGTATTACTACCCATAACTGATAATATTCACTCAATCTGTAAAGTGGTCTTTCCCATGTAAAGTCCTATTTTATTTATTTTAAATCCCATTTTAAATTTATATCTCTCTTTATAATCATTAAATTAACTGAGAGTGACTGTTCAGACCTGTGTAGTATTTAAAGACAGTAAGTTTATCAAGAAGGCCACATTCCTTCCTACACATAATAAGCAAAAGGAAGTATAATAACAAATAAAAAGTAACCTAATTAAGCAAAATTGAAATAGTATCAAGCAATGACTACATTAACTATGAATGAATAATTTCACTTACCTGACAAAATTGCAGCTTGATTCTATTGTGAGCTATTTCAGTTGCACACATTGAACAGTGTCAATCATTAAGGATAGTATTATTATTTCCAACCACCCACATTTTTATAGCAACAGTATACATGTTTATGTAATTATATACCATTACATCGAATCATGCTTGGTGTATTTTGGTACCAGTTTCTATCCTAACTCATACAAGTTTTATATACATTTCACTGCCTTATTGAGTCCCACTTTCCACCTTAACTTGAATGTAGGCAAGTAACATGAGGTGAAACATCAGCTTTATATTCAGTTGTTGACTGACTCAGATGTTGACTCAATTCAAACAACTAAAATCTTGTTACATTTTAGTTGAAATACTGCTAGTTTTAAAAATAGATTATAGTTTAGTTCTCCTGTAAAGGCACAGGATCATCACATTGTAGACATAGCTGACGTGAGATTTCTGTTCATAATGCTTTTAGGTTAAAAAGTATTTTATAAGGTTTGTTGGTGGAACTTGGTCATATTTGTGTCTTCTCTTGAAAATATTGCAATATGGAAGAAAATAATGAGAAAAAATATCACGAAGCCTGCATTATTATATAACAGTATCTGTTGTTCATATATTTTAATGAATTCAAGACCTGTATTCAGCTAATATATACCATTTTGTATTATAGCTTTCCCCTAACTTTACATTATGTGCAATATTTTGATATTTGTTGCTTTTAATAAATTTGTATTATTCTTACTCATAGGGGATTTACTTAAAATAGATTTTATTTCAAGTAGCATCATTTACCTGAAATGGGTATTGTTTTGAGCAGTTTCCCTTACCCTTTGGTAATAACTCCTATTTGATCTAATATAGGCTATCTCTGCTTATAAGAAAATGAAGGGGATGATGAAAGTTCATACTTTGCTTTTCAAGAAGCTTTTAGTCAAAGAAATGCCATGATTTTCAGTATCACTGCCTCAAGAATAATAGAAATGTATTCAGTATTCACTTTAGTTCAGATAGTCCTAAGGTAAATGAATTATAATACCATTACTTGATTGTCCATTTTTTTAAAATTATCTGTAGAAGAGACTGACTCAAACTTCTTTTGAGTAAATGAAAATTCTCAAAGTGTTTCTGAATTCTAAAATAAATTGGTTTTGATAATTGGTATTGTTATGGTTATCATCATCATTCTTATAAGTAGTAGGAGCAATAGTAGCATGATAGTTTTGGAACACATTTATGATGCAGTAAATTTGCAGTGTCAGCTGATTTTTATATTTTTGTTATGTTTTATAATCGGGTTTTTTATTATTGTCACTATGATTATTTAAGTTAAATTTTATGATTTAGATGACTGACATACCTTTATGATTTTAGTTTTACTGATTTAGCTTTTCTGTTATTATTTTTTGTGGTTTTGATACTAAGCCCTTGAGTCAGAATTTAACTTTGAATTATATCTTGATTCATATGGCTAAGAATAGTTCAGTTTGTGGTTTTCTATTTCATGATATAATTTCCAAGAAATTGTGGAGGAAGATGAATACTGCCAGGGCATTTTCCTTACACTTCAGAATATTCCAAATTTCATGAAGTAGAGACAATGAAAGTTTTGGATTTATTATACTTAGTATCAGAAAAGCCTGGGGAAAGGAGAGTATAAGGAACAGTCTGAGGCATAACTGACAAGTATTGTTTATTTTATATTTATGCTCCTACTTTCTCTCTATTCCCTTCTTGTTCCAGCCGTTGGGTTGTACTTCCTCTAATACCTCCACAAGGCACCTACGGTTTCCCTTGTCTCACTGCGGTTGTGCACTGTAATAAAGACCCCTTATTGAGAAGTGGAATTTTTTGTTTGTTTGTTTGTTTGTTTGTTTGCTGTATCATTTCTTCCTTTCCTCTAAGTAAATTATAATTTCTGTGTCATTTTTTGGGAACTTTTTGCACAGAACGACTTGAAATATCTAATAAATGAAGACTACCTTTAAGCTGCTCATCTTAGACTCTACTGGGAGAACTCTGATGTGACCCATGATGAATAACTATTCTCAGTACTTACTTGTTGGATTCACTCTTCGTGCTCTTCACCTAAGCTTTGGTCCTATTCTTTTCCAACCACTGATTGCTTGTTCATATCAAGGACGTGCTACTGACTTTTGAGCCAGATTGGGAGGATTTATGGCAGAAAGAGTTACCCCTGGTTATTCATATGAGTTATACAAGGAGGAATATACCTCTTGGACAGGAGTGGACCACATCAGTGGCCTCTGTATAGTAGTTTGGGAGTAATCCTTTCCGTTGTTTTGAAATTTTATGTTCATGTATTTGTCCATTCATTTACTAGTTTACTTCAATTAATATTTTTATATGTATTAAGTATTTGTAATCTGTCAAGCATTTTGTATCATGCTAGGAATATAAACATTCCCTTTACCTTTTGCAGTTTGCTTATAGTCTAGTGAAGTCACTAGAGTATAATCTTCAGAAGAATGACAGGTAAATATGTTTATATTAAGATATGTTACATATTATGAGGCATTTGCCTGAATTATTTCATGAGTAAAAAGGTAGTTTTTAAAGTGGTCCCAGAAACATGATGGTTCTCGAAGGAGGCATATTTGAGTTGACTCTTAGGTGATATGGAATAATTAGTTACAAGATGAAGAGGGAAAGGAACCTCCTAAGAGAATGAGGGCATGAGATGGCATAATCTCAGAGGCATACGAGGAGTGTTGCATAATAAATGGACGGATTACTCTTATCAGTAACATTTGAGAATGACAATTTCCCTGCAGTTTTGTCAGAAAATAGAATTATAATTTACCAGAATATTTGTTGTTATTTGAATAAACAAAAATCAATTACTATTTAAATTTCCATATCTTTGCTAACAATTGTACACATTTTTTCCATACTGTATGCTAGCAGTTCTAGTTTAGTTTCTGTCTTTAGTTTAGTGTTTTCAATTTGTATAATCTCTGAATTCTCAACACAGTAACTTACATTTTTATGTAAATACTTACTTTTTTCAGTGATTTTTATGACTTTAAAACAACTTTTTCATGTTAAAGAAATTTCTATCTACTGCTATTTAATACTTTATAAGAAATCTGTATTAATATATATCTTACACTTATTCATAGGCATAGTCCTACAATTTAACTTAGTAAACCAGTTTCAGTGGGAGAAAATGATTGCCTTATCTCTCCTGCAAAAATTTCAGTGGCTTATATATTGGAGTATATAATTTCTAAATAATCAAGCAGCTATAGATAAAATGGATTTCAATGAAGCCTGTGTTACTGCAGCTTAATACTAAAATAAGTAAGAATTTCTATCTTGGTTGACTCAAGCAGAAATCAATATTGAGAAAGACTGTAAGAGAAATACATACCAGTGACGCTGTTCTCTGCATAAAACCAGGAAATTATTGAAATAACAAAGAGAATAATTAAGATAAATAAGATAGACACAATAATGATATTTTTTACCACTTATCTGACAAAAAAAAATAGAAGAAAGATAATGAAATGGCAAACTTTCAAAAGCTGACGGCTTAAATGGCAACATGAATGTTTCCAAATTAAATATCCTGGAAAGCTAGAAATTCTCATTTTCTAATCTGCTAAACAAAGAAATTCTAAGAGCAAGCTGTTCTTGTTGAAGCACATTAAAATGAAGAAGATGAGACCAAGTAAATATTTAGAGGAACATAAAACAGCCTTTCCATTGTATCAAAAGGTGCCAAGTGTTAGTGGATATAGAAAAAGTGTTGAAGAGTTTCAGGTTTCTCATGTATTGTTCCATCTTCAAGAGAATGACTGAGAACAACCAATGATTATATTTTGGGGAAGAAAACCATCAAGTCATTGAACAAAGGCATCCAGAGTCACCACAGTATGTTTCTGTCAGTCAAACAAATGATCTGAGGTTTTATTTGGTATACAAAGGGAAAAGCTACAATAAGTGTATTTCTATGAGAATATTTTAAATCTCAAAATAGAATTTATTAAGATTTTCAATAATAGATAAAAATATAAACTGGAGTGCTTTAAAATGTACTTCAAAGTCACAGGTGGGAAGCAAAACATTTCGAGTTGAATTTTTTTTTTTTCCCTCCAAGTTGACTCTTTTAGACAAATGTCCTGGTTCGACTCTTTCAACTTTGGGATTAGAAATGGAATTGTGTTCTGTTAACAAGAACCTGTGTGTTTCTTAAAGAAAACAAGTGCAACACAGCTCTACCATTATATGATTTTGGACCAAATTCTTAGCCTCTCAGAGTCTCTTTCTTATAAGTAAAATGGGAAAAATAATGCAGTAATTTTTGAGAACATTTTTGGCAGACTGCCTGGCACATATGAAACATTTACTATAAGTAGAAAGGGCCCCTCCCCATCCCCCAAAAATACCCAGTGTAAAAATAACAAAATAGTTTGATCATAATGTTAAAATCTTTGAAAATTTAGATAAAAGTTAAAAATTACTAGAAAATATGTAGCCTCAAAAAAGAAATTAATAGACAAAGTAAGATGAACTAGTAGTTAATAATATTTACTGTATCAGAAAGAAAAATATTACAGACATTTTGTTTGTATCAAATATAACATAATATAAAAAAAATGAAAGAAACCCAATAGCCACAATTAAAGCAACCCCTGGGAGTAAAATAGTTCCCCCAAACCACCAGGGAATATATTTTTCCACATTCTTCATTGAAATTTTCTTTAGTATGATCAAAAAGTGGCAACAGCCTAATTTATTTCTCTGCGTATTTAATATGGATATGTAAAATGGAGCCTTAGAAGATAAGAAAGTTACATGAATTTGGGAAGAGTTTAAAAGATCTAGACAAAAATCCTAACACGGATATTAAGGGCCAGAACAAATTTGGGGGAGCTATGTTACTGACAGTTTAGAGAACTAAACAGAATAGAAGCTCACTTAACTCATTCTGTGGATTAACAGTGTGCCTCATTCCCTTTATTAAATGCACTGTGAATGTGAACACTAGTCACTTGTGTGCTATCCCAGTATATTAATAAAGACCAATTGGGTTGGTTTCCACGTGTGCCTGATATCATATCTTTCACTTACCTAATTTGAACCACTCCACTCTTCTTAGTTTGTGGGTTACCCTATCAAAGACAGCTACACCATGCACATCAATATATATCTTTGGCTTCCAGTTCGGTCCAACAGGTGAGAAAGAAGTCACGAGGAGGAACATGACCTGAGGGTATTCTTGAATATTTCACAATCCCTTATGATTTGCCTGCATACTGCCTACATCTTTGCACATAGGCACTTTATTATTTTTTTTGATTTATTTATTTATGCATACAAGAACTGGGGTGTAGGCCAGAGGTATGGGGTGGTGAGAGAATTCACCAGAGACAGAGTGGAGAGCAGAACAAGCAGATCTACTGAAGTACACTGCTGAGGGGAGCACCAGGCGAGTCAGGAGGTAGTCTGCTGCGCCATGTAGGAAGCTCCCTGGCCAGGGATCAAACTCCTGCTGCGATGGCTTTGGATAGCTTCATAGTACTGAGACTTAACCCGTTGCACCAACAGGGAGGCCCAGAGACTTATTAAACTCTTATTGAATTAATTTAAGTATGTTATCTGATTGGTATTGTTTGAACTTGTTTATTCCTATTGAATTTGTTACTGTGATTTCATGATTAAACATTAGGGAATATTATAAAATATGAATTAAAAAAAGCAGAATGCTTTGGAAAGTGAATTGAATGTTCCGCAAAAACTCAATAAAGATAAGTCAATAAGAAACTACTGTTAAATTAGATATGTATGTGAAACTGTGAAAGCAGGTAAAAAAAATAAAGATCTTGAAATATTTTACCCTCAAATTACTTTCCAAGTGTTTTTGGGTTCCAAAGTTCCAATTTAACCATATTCATACTAGATATCATAGATTAATGAGGACCAAATAAAATCATATATGCAAACCATCTTCTCAAAGACAGGCTCATAACCTTAGTATATTTAATAATAACAGCTGAAGAAATGTATCATGAAAAAATTAGATATGTGTGTAGATATACAATCTTTAACCATTGTTCTATGTCAGATTTAACAGATAGCAAACAAATTTTGGGAAACGTACTTACAATAACTACTTGTTAGTTGTAATCCTGCTTAAACATAGAGGATACTATTTAAAGTGTTATAACAATTTTAGATTTTCTATGTAGACATTATTTCCATTGTTTTCTTATGGTAGAATCATTGTGAACATAGAAGAAATTCAAAGAGTTTGTGGCTTGACTTCAGGGTTGAGGTTCAGTTCCCTTCTGGCTGAGGTTTTTATATTTCAAATCAGTCAGCCAGTCTTTATTAATTTATTTATTTAGAATTTCCAGGGGGGAAAATCTTATACTTGAAGCGAAGACCCCAAACACCCAAACAGCATTCTAATTTGTCTCTCTTCTAGTCCCTAATGCATTTACTTTCCTGAAGCTTTGTGCTTTGTTTTTCTTTAATAAACACTTAAAATATGTATTGCTTTCGGTTGTACCTCAACAAAGGACCTAGTAGTTACAAGTCTTGAATACCTGTCTTGGATCTGAATTTTTATTACATTGTAAACTTCGTTTTTACAAAATAGAAGGAAATTTGTTTATCTAAGAAGTCACGTGCTCATTTACCTTATGATTCATTTTTCCAAAAATGACTTGCTATGGTTTATAATATTTAGCACAACAAAAATTATTGAAGAAATTAAGCAAAATGCAAATATCAGAGAAAAATGTAAAAGCTTACATGGATAACATCATGTTTAATATACTTTCTAGAGATGAGCCCCAAATTGAGCTTTTCCTAGCTACAAATGCCAAAGGAAAAGTATAATAACTTACATGCTTCACATAGTGTATGCAGTATCACAGCAAGCCAGTTGTGCCTTGGGTACTACAGATATGATTAAATAAACACTTTGGATAATAGCTTAAATGCATGGACAGTGTTTCATTGGCCTTTTTCTTCTGTTTCTTAATTTATCTGATGGCATTTCAGAAAGTTCTCATGCCAACAGGTTTACTTCTTTGGAATATTCAACTCTTCTGGTATAGTACAAACCTATCTGATTATCTCACTGAATCAGAGAGGTAAGTTTCAGATTATGCAAATTTATAGTCTCCCAAGTGTTATGGGCAATGGTATCTTTGAGTATTGTTGGAATAACACTGAAGAAAAATTTTGTTTCAAGTTTAATAAAAGAAAAAAATAAGTTTTACCAGTGTCACTCTATAGTTTGAGATAGGTGGCCTCTGTAAACTCTGTAAGGTGCTTTTGTTAGATTGTCTCGTGCTTTTAGAAGAACTCTGAGAAAAGACAAGGAAACCCTCATCTTTTTATTAAACCTCAGGGTTTAATAATGGTATCTTCATTGTTTAGTCTATTATATTTAGAACATATCTGGTTAAGTGAATTTTTAGGAATGTCTAATTTTGCTTTACCTAAGCCATTCTTATAAAAGACCTAAAGATAATATGATGTAAAAATAATAGTAATAAGCTAAGCATAGGCAAACAGCAAGAAGAACAGATCTACTTTTTTCTTGTCTTATGCCTTGCCACTAATAAAATAAATTTTAAAAGAACAGAAATAATTCTGCTAAGAATTCACTAAAAAATATTTAATTAGTGAGAAATTCTATTTGAAAAAAATATATATCTCTGCTATCATTGAATATGTCCTGACAGTGCCATGAAATAGTAGGTACTTGCGAATTCACTGTAAATTATATTTTACATTAAAAACTAAATATTCAGAACATGAACTCACATCTTTTCTTTAGCAGTATTTAGATTTAACTGATAATTATTTTACAAAATTTCACTAAATATAATGATATTCTGAAGTACCCTTTGTAGTTCTTAATAGCAAAAGATCAAAAGCATATCCTCTAAGAAATTTCATGCTCTCCCTGTCTCAGGAAGTTTGCCATATAATTTGATGAAACTACAGATATCTGTAATTTGCCCCAACTTACATTATTTCTAAATTTTTGGTGAATTAATAAGTAAGAAACAAACTTATTTATAAAAATCTATTCTATCTTAAGAGCTTTCTGAGAGAGGCAGAAGACCTATAATGCTCAACACAATATTGAAGAAGAACAAAATTGGAGGAGTGAAACTACCCGCTTTCAAGACTTATTGAATATAAAGCAATGGTAATCAAAGACTGGATATTATCAAAGGATGGGCAAGCCAATGGAACAGAAGAGCAAGAGAGAACCCAGAAATTGATCCACTTAAATATTTCAGACTGATCTTGACAAAAGGACACTCTATTCAACAAATGATGGAAAAATTGAGCTTGCACCATCAAAAACAGTGCCTAATCAAGGTTCTTCCACCCTTAACAAGATTAGATCAAAATGGATCATAGACCTAAATGTAAAATGCAAATCTAGAAAACAACGTAGGAAAAAAATCTAGATGACCATCTATTTTAAAATGATTTTTTAGATGCAACAACAAAGTCATGACTCATGAAGAACTGATAAGCTGGAACTCATTTAAGTTCAAAGTTTCTACTCTGTAAAAGACAATGTCAAGATAATGAAAAGCTGCAGATTTCCAAAAGATATATTTGATTCAAGACTGTTAACCAGAATACAAAAGGGTAATTGGATTAAGACATCTTTTATCAAAGTCATAAGTCACTATTTTCATGGTAGAAACTCTGTAGATACAGTCATTTTGTGTTTTTTTTTTTAATTTGGCTCATCTAAATTTTTTTTTAGATAACATTGCTTTTCAACATAGTATATGAGGTAGGTGAATAGATTTAGACCTCTTCAGATGTGTGCTACACAACACATCCACCACAAAGGCACCCATATTCCACCATAGGCTGCTGGGCTCCTCCCCACTTTGTATCACATCTTCCTCCCTCCTTTAGTAACCTCAGTTCTGCATAGTTACAGGATTTATTTTGTTCTAGTTTGTTGTTCCTTTGCTTTGTGAAATTATCCAGTATATTTCTTTCTCCCGCTGACTAATTTTACTAAGCATCATCTACTACAGGTCCATCCATATTGTTGCAAATGGCAAGATTTCATCTCTTTTGTAGCTGAGTAATATTCCATTGTCTATAATTACCATATACTTATTCACTAATATGTTGTGGGTACTTAGTTGCTTCTATAATTTGGCTATTATGAATAGTGCTGTAGGCACATAGGAGTGCATGTATTTTTTCAAATTTGTGTTTTTTTCATTCTCTGGACAAATACCAGGGTGTGGAATTGTTGGATCATATGGTAGGTGTATTTTTAATATTTTGAGGAGCCTCCATAGTATTTTACAGCATACAGTTCTTTTATTGCTAGTGTTTGTACAGTCCTTACAAATGATGTGTTGTAGTTTTTGCTTAATGTCAAAAACTTTTGTGAGCTCCTCCACTAGTTTTATATGTTTTATGCAAATAATAGTATTTTCATTTGTTTGGTACGAATTGTTTACAAGTCAAATGTGGTGACAGTTATTTTTGAAGCACATTAGCTTAAGAAAAAGCAAATGCAGAAGAAAGTGAGTATTTGGTTTGATTGAAATGTGTGCAAGACACTGCTTTTAGACTTTATTTTCACCAGTGATTGCCATTCCAATGAATGCAAAATGCTAGAAAGAATTCCAGGAATATGGGATTGGCTACTCAACAAAAAAAGCATAAACAAAATAGCTAAAAGATATCATGTTACCATAGCTACATGAGCAGTTTAGTTTCAGAAGTTTAAAAAAATTAGGAAAAAATATCTCTACAAGAGTCTTCTATAAGCAATGAGTCTTCTGCATGGAATTCTAAGGTCTGAAATGAAGTAATTTTTAATTTAATGTATCATATATATTCTGTGACATTCATGTGGAACTTTTAAGTCTGTTTATGTCTATATATGGCATGCCTGATTTGGAAAACAAAATATACTTCACACGTGTTTTACCAAATATAAGCAAGAGTATAAAGCAACTGTTCACTTTTAAAGCAAGATCTGGTTTGTGGACAAAAGCAGCATTTAATCTTTCCCATATCCAAGCCTTCTTTATGAGGCTTTACAATTCATATGATTAGAGTAGGAATTATCCTATTTATTATTTTATGAGTGCTAAATATTGTCTTCCTTTCTTCTGTTAAAGCAAAGGACAAGAAACATTGACATTGGCTAGAATTAAGTGTTTCACTTTTTCAGTAGGAAAATCTATTGTTTCCTTGTTTATATTTATCATCTGTTAAATGTCTTATCTTCAAATTCTAAAATATGTAATTTCCCCTCTGTTATTCACTGTATTAGCTTTATATTTATTTTATACAATTCTCTCAAATATTTGCATTTTATAAGTACAGATTTTTGATCATTAGACTATTAAAATCACAAAATGTGTATATAAGCTCTGGAATGGCTTTTCATTGAGAATATAACCCCTTCAAAATATAAAAGCCATGCATTGATTCACTATATTTTTTATTTCTTTAAAAACACATTATTTCATGGATATTGTGTCATCATTATGACAAGGGGTTGCTATGGGAATTATTTAAACCGTTTATCTTAATTAGTGAGGCAGATTGCTTACAAGATAACTTTAAGATGTATACCTAATTTTGCTATCAATATTACTAAAATGATTTCTTGAAAAATAACCTTTTCACGTTTAAACTGCTCTTCTCTAGCAGTAATAACTTTTAGGCTTTGATCTTGTTCATTTCTGCTTTATTTATAGTTGACTTTTTCTGTAATTTATGTTTAGATAGCTGATGATTCAGTGCTTTTTACCCAGATATATTACATGAATATTTATATCACTGTTAACTTCAGTATTTGTTTTATCTCTCTGTTTAATATTTAAGATGTTTATCATTATTATTCTACTCATTGGCAATATTATGCTTTTTTATTAATCATGAACATTTCAGGTATTTCTAGATTATTGGATCTTTATAAATTTCCCCATAGGATTTTATGATTTTGTTAATGAGTAATGGAATTAGATAAAATAAGACACATGAATCTGGGGTATTTCATTCTCCTTGAAATTTTTTTTTAAGATTTATTTATTTATGCACGCAAGCTGGGGTACAGGTCAGAGGCATGGGGCGGAGAGAGGGTTCACCAGAGACAGAGTGGGGAGTAGAACAGGCACACTGACTGAAATACACAGCTGAGGGGAGCAGCGGGGAAGGCAGGAGAGGTCTGCCCCGCCATGTGGGAATCTCCTCCGCTGGGCTTCGAACTTGCATCGCCGCTGCCGACAGCTCCACAGCGCAGCACTTAAATGCTGTGCCACCAGGGAGGCCCATCTCCTTGAATTTCTAATTAGATATTTCTGATTTCTAATTGCCTTTCTGATACATTAATGAGATAAAACTTTGTTTAAAAATCATATAGAGTTGATAACAAATTCAGGTTTTAGCTTCTATTACCACTACCAAGCATATATTGTATTCACTTTACTGACATAGCTGCAAAGATTATGCATATATAAGACATTCTCTGCCTTCCTAGAGCTTTCGTTCTAATTTAGAAGGAAGGCATGTTTTATAGACTTATCTCTTTACTCTGCACATCATTCCATAATCTTTTTGAATATCTATTGTAAGAATGCCAAGAAGAACTGATGCTTAAAATGATGAATAGTGCTTAATCTTCCCTCAAGAGGCCCAAATCAAGTAAACTAATTACTGTGTTAAAAATACTGAACTCAAATTGTGCACATTAATCTATGGGGTTATAGAAGGCTACAGGATTAATTCTTCTGGATGAAATAATGGAAAACTCCACCGAAGTTGTGGCACAGGTATGTTAGCCTTGATATAAGTAGGGTTTTTGCAGGTATAGAATGTTGAGAAAAGCATTTTAGACTCTTTTAACATTGTGAATCCATCTAAAATCTACAAAAACATGTAGTGATTTCAAGGATTATGAGAAATCTGGTGTGATTATCATGTTGGGTACATTGTGAGATAATTGGAAATAAAAATGAAGTGGAGATTTGGGGCCATGTTGAAAGTTCCTATAGGTAATGGGAAACCAGTAAAAAACTTAAATTAGGGAATGATATAATTAGATGATCTGTATTACTGTCTGCCCAGTCCTACCTGTCAACATTCTCATTATTGCACTCGGTACTTGCATTCTTCTCCACCAACTAAAATCACTCCCATTTTTGGAATCTTCCTATGTTTTCTCATTGTGCTTAGTGTGGCACAGAACATTCAAATTCCAATTTACATAGATTCCTAGAAGATTTTTCTCCTGTCTGCCTCTCTAGTATCTTTTTCAGTTTCTTCCCACCGTACTAAATTTCAGCCATGCAGTGGAGAAAGTCGGGAAGTAGATGGACAGTGTTGTAAAACTTTTAGGGTTTCTATATAAAGATACAGTGGGGCTAAACTGGAATCATGGCAGTAGAATGGGATGAAAGGAACTAACTTGAAAAATACAGCCTGTAGGTCTTTGGTTGGAAGGTAAAATGAGAAAGATATGAAAGATGATGTCTATAATAGAGAGATGTTTAAACTTAACTTACTAGAAACATGATAATTTCATTAATACAATTAGGGAAGTGGGTGCAAACATTTAGTTTGGAATGGATAGTTTAGTTTGAGATGGTAATATTTAGTTTGGGATTGTGTACTATATACCACTTGGCATGTCTGCTCAAATCACAAATTCTTCTATAATTTGTCTCTGTCACCCCACACCCCTAGCAGAAAGTTCTATAGAACTGGAAACTTAAGTCAACTTTGCAATTTGATCCTATCCCTGTGACCAGTTTTTATTGAACTACAGGTCAGCCTCTACAATTTAAGTTTGATAAGAGTTTTAATCAATATCATTAGGGCTGGAAACCTTATAGTGTGAACCTAGCATCTGAAAGTCTCTTTTAATCTGACACTTTGTGGTCTCAATGCATTATCAGAACATTGTTCTCTAGAAAGAACAAGGAAAAAAATATGAAAAATAGAAACAGACACAAAGAGAGAGAGGGAGTATGTTTTTCTCTCTCAATCTTTTTGAGTTGTGGCTATATTCCTTCATGTATTTGGGCCTTTCTTTTGTACTCACTTAGCTCAAGCAAATTTCTGCTTGAGCTTATAAATAGTAATGACCTGACTAATGCAATTGACTATGAACCTGTAATTTTTAGGGTTTTTGTAAGATTCCAAGGAGTTAATATCTAGCATCTACATAAAATTGTAGTCTTCAGACTCAGATGGAAATCCTGTCCTGGGTGCAGAAATTTGAAAATTGTTTAGATTCAGAATTACTAACTTTTTTCTGGTGCTTTCTGTTATTGGCCAGATATTGTGTCAGTCATTTTTATATTTTTCCAAACCTATTGTGGTGGTTATTTAATTTTCTCAGGGGAGTGTGTTGAATGAGGTGTGTGTTGCCTGGGCTGGGACTAAGGGTTGATTCTCCATCATGACTCAATGAAGCAATCAAAACTAGAGGTAATTAACCCAACATTCTGAAGATAAATGTATTGATCCATAAGCCTGAGAAAACAAAAACAGCCAGGAAACTAAAGTTGAGAAGAGAGATTATAAAGAAGTACAGAGTTCCAAAACAGGGACTGAATAGAAACAAAATCAAAGCAGGTGTAAGTTTGAAATCAGGGACAAAATAATTACCCTTGAATATCTTTATGTTCCTAAGGTCCTTTTATGCTCTGGTTATACATGGAGTAGGTGTGACTTTTTATTTTTTTAAATGGAAGAGGTTGCTATTGAGCATGGGACCTTTTTTACATTCCATTTTTAACCAATTATTGGTTCAGGAAAGCTAAAGAACTTTAGCTTTGATTATCTTACTACTTAATCATCTTTATTTATTCTAAGTATTTTTAGTGCATTCTCTTGAGATTTACAAGTATAAAATTATATTAAAAATAATAAAATTTACTTTGCACTTTCAGGTTTTTTTTGCTAAAGACCTACAGAAAATAATGTTCTGTTATTTACTCCTTCTTTTCTTGACCTTTCCTCAGTGTGTATGTGAGAGAAGTTCTGAGGAAATATTAAGCTTTTTTGATATGTTTGGAGAACCATAAGAAGGCCACAGCAACTGTTTTGTGAAGAAGAGGAGTTAATGAGCTTGATGAAGTGTGTGACCTTCTCAGCCAGGGAAAAAAGCATGTTGTTTGGCTGAAGGTAGTGAGAGAAGGGAAATTGACAAGTTTCAGTACTTAGGATTTTTTTCCCTCATATAATGTATCAGGTCATACTCTTTTTTTTTATTAAAGATTTATTTTTTATTTATACATACAAGCTGGGGTACAGGCCAGAGGCGTGGGGTGGCGAGAGGGTACACCAGAGACAGAGTGGGGAGCAGAACAGGCAGATCAGAAATACACTGCTGAGGGCCTTCCCGGTGGTGCAGCGGTTGAGCGCTGCGCTGTGGAGCTGTCGGCAGCAGCGACGCGAGTTCGACGCCCGGCCGGGGAGAGTCCCACATGGTGGGGCAGACCTCTCCTGCCTCACCCGCTGCTCCCCTCAGCAGTGTACTTCTGATCTGCCTGTTCTGCTCCCCACTCTGTCTCTCGTGAACCCTCTCGCTGCCCCACACCTCTGGCCTTTACCCCAGCTTGTATGTAAAATAGATAAATAAATTAAAAAAAATAAATAAATAAATAAAAATAAAGAAATACACTGCTGAGGGGAGCAGCGGGCGAGGCAGGAAAGGTCTGCCGCGCCATATGGGAATCTCCCTGGCCGGGCATCGAACTCGCATTGCTGCTGCCGACAGCTCCACAGCGCAGCGCTCAACCTCTGCACCACCAGGGAGGCCCTGTAGCAGGTCATATTCTATCCTTACCTTTGTTCTAGAACTTTTTTTACAGTTATGGTGTTTCTGTTCTAGAATGTTTAGTGTATAGTATTTTTGGACTTGTTGGGTCCTAACTCACCTGACTTCTCTTTTGCAATAAACTTTGTTTCCAAAAATATTTCTTTCTTTTTAAAGATTTATTTATTTATGGATACAAGCTGGGGTGTAGGCCAGAGGTGTGGGGTGGTGAGAGGATTCAGCAGAGACAGAGTGGGGAGCAGAATAGGCAGATCAACTGAAATACACTGCTGAGGGGAGCAGCAGGTGAGACAGGAGAGGTCTGCTGCACCATGTGGGAATCTCCCTGGCTGGGTATTGAAATCGTGCTGCAGTGACTCTGGATAGCTTCATAGTGCTGCGCTTAACCCGTTGTGCCACCAGGGAGGCCCCCCTCCAAAAATATTTCAAAGGTGGTAGTAAGAGTTTCTGTATACCATCATCCACACACAATCAGTTTTCCTCTAGTATTAATGTAACATCAGTGTGGTGTATTTGTCATAATGAATGAATGAACACTGTTATGTTAACTGAAGTTCATGCTTCATTCATATTTCCTTAATTTTTGACTAGTGACCTTTTTCTGACTATCACATCAGAATAACACTTTGTTTAGTTGTGGAATGTACCTTTTTCCCACCTTTTTTTTTTTAAGATTTATTTATTTATGCATACAAGCTGGGGGTACAGGCCAGAGGCGTGGAGAGACGAGAGGGTTCACCAGAGACAGAGTAGGTAGCAGAACAGGCAGATCTATAGAAATACACTGCTGAGGGGAGCAGTGGGCGAGGCAGGAAAGGTCTGCCGCTCTATGTGTGACTCTCCCCGGCTGGGCGTCGAACTTGTGTCGCTGCTGCCAACAGCTCCACAGCGCAGCACTTAACCACTGCACCACCAGGGAAACCCTTTCCCATCCTTTTGATCCACTTTGTTTCTTCACTTTGATTTCTTCTCTGACAATAATATTGTCATTTTTGCCTTTTTTTACTTTGCAAAGTGAAGTGATCAGTGCCTTGAACATAATTCATGTCTTCTTGGTTATCATGTCTCCTCTTAGTTTAATAGTGTAATTACCTTAACCTCCAAAATTATTTAGAGAAACATCCATAATTTTCAACTGATTGGAATATATTTGGATTTTATTTTTCTTGTGGTTATACTATATATACATATAAATATGTATACACACATATGTGGTCTGTGTAATTTAGGTTGTGAAGTTTTATCGGTGTCCTATAATATGGTCAGCATTGTAAAACTAAAACAGTGCTACAGTAATACTTGAAATAGTACTAAGAACAGTACTCAAGACACAGTAACAAAGGACATTGCTTAAGGTGGGAGACAGGACACTGTTATTGGTTTCTTACCTGAATGTTCTGAACAATTGCAAGAGCACTCAGGCTCAGGGTCCAGCAAACATGTTTTTTTTTTAAACGAACATGAGATTGTGGAAATGAAATCATTTCTAAGGCCACAGTGGCCTGTTATGAATGGTAATATGGTTAATTTTATGAAAAGTAAGACTTTTCACATAGATTATATATATATATGACTTTATTATACTTTTTAATCATACTTCTACTTAGCAAATATCTGTATTCTTTCTTGTACAGTTCATGTGTAAATACTGATATACCAGTACTGGCATGTTAAAAATCTTCCCAAACACTTTATGTCTATCAGTTTTTCTTGAAGTACAGGTACTTTTCTTTATACATATATTTTACTCAATTTGTAAAGGTTCATTTACTATATTTTATTAGATTTATATTATACTCATTATGGAATGTACCTTTTTCCCACCCTTTTGATCCACTTTGTTTCTTCTCTGTGATTTCTACTCTGACAATAATATTGTCATTTCTGCTTTTTTTTTTTTAACTTTGCGAAGTGAACAATGTCTTGAAGATAGTTGATTCCCAAATATTTGGAGAATGAATATGCATATTTATACCTGTTTATAAGAATGAGAAAAATAGAAAGTAAGTGCATGAACTACATAGGCAGTTTTCCATGGAATAGCTAGTTGTTTCAGCATATATGAAATATGTAGTTGGCTTCTTCATGCACACACATGTTCATATAATGACTTTTACCTGCTTTCAGAGTTGAATAAGTTCTAAATGCATATATATCTGACTATGTATATATCTAATAACCCACATTCCTTGAAGGAAATAGAGAAATAGTAATGTTTAATTATGGCTCTCAAAATAAAGTATTGTCTGTCAGTGGTTCATTTACTTAGCATTTTGGTTTCCTCAGTCTTTAAAAATTGACTTATTTCATAAATAAAAATGTATATTATAACTCTGAAGATGCTATGTGAGTTTTGTAGCCAAATGCCTTTCTGTTTTCGTCATGTAAATAAGTGCATGTGCTTTATATGCTTGCATATTTTATGGGTGTATACAATTTGTTGTATTATAAGATAAACAGGAACAATCATTTTAAGTTCTAAAATTCACTTTTTTTTCCCCTATGGGATTATTTCATTTTCAGAAATACACTGGTACAAAACTGTGCTAAAGGGTTATTGTAGAAGAAATTGTAGGATGAGTCAAGAACTCAAATATGAAATATTCACAGTCAGAATATAAAAGTGATTGCCTTCTGGCATTGAACGAAGGTATAAAGATAGTTTGAAGATCATTGAATATATCTATACAAGTGCAGTGACATGATGGATTTGAACTAGTAGACAGTGGAAAACAAAGTTGCTTCCTCTCATAATTATGATACAGACTATATGTATGACATTCAGAAACAAACTCATTTGAGACACTACCGAGTATATCCTTAAAATTTTTTTCCCAGTCATGCTAAATTATCACTTTAAATAAAAATTGTCTTCAAGCATCTTTTATTCAGTTTATTTAAAAAATATTTATTTACTTAAGCCTTTGTGCTAGGGATAAAGTAGTGAACAGAATAAAAACATTATCCTGTCACACTTGAGTCTTCATTTGATTATGTACTTGTCCATTTTTAAAGTATACCCAGACTTTACTTTAGGTATAACCTTTATTAAAACCTTTGTTAATAAAATTTAAGGAAACATAAAACAAGAAAGTAGCATTCATTAATTTAATAGCCAAAGATTTTACAGGATTTATATATGCTGTACATTTGGTTTATTAATATCCTTAAAGAAAGCAGAAACAATCCAAATGCCCAACGATTGACAACTGGATCAAGAAGATGTGGTACATGTATACAATGGAGTACTATTCAGCAATCAAAAATGATAAACTAATGCAATTCTCAGCAACATGGATAGAGCTAGAAGGTTTCATACTCAGTGAAATAAGCCAGAAGGAAAAAGAAAAATATTGAATGGTATCACTTATAGGAGGGACTATAAGAGAGTCAAACGAGAAATCAGAAGGAGAAAATAGCACACAAAACATAAACAAAAGCAAAAACTGGCAGGCAATCACAAATAAGATACATTCCACAGGGAAGGGGGAGGAAGAGAGACCAAAATAGAGGAAAAAAGAGCACAAGGGACTATGGTGATGGTTCACAGGTGAGTTGGTGGTGGGAAATCTACGAGGGATACACAATAATATAAAGGATATAAATTAAATTTTAAAAATGTTTTTAAAAAAGCAGATAGAAGCCATACAGGGCCAATTATGTCCATTATTTGGTGACAAAGAAAATACTACAGAACCATCTCTTAAAGAGTACATATGAGGAAACAATAGATGTTATAGAGTTCTCAAATGGCCCATGTATATCAGCAGTGTATGAGAGAATGAAAGGTTCTCAGGAGAGCAATGGAGACATTGTCAGAATGCATATCCTGAAATTAAAATTATAGATTTATATATATATTTAGTGATTGACTTATTATTATTCCGTTTGTTCCAATAATGTGTTTTTTTTTGAGATAACATTGGTTTTTACAACACTGTATGTGGTTCAGAAGTATAGAATTGCATCCCTTCTCTTCAGATGTATGTTACCATTTTAAAATATTGCAAAACTTGATAGGGGAAGGAACCGTCACACGCAGTACACCTCAACTGTGGGAGGTTGAGTGCAAGGACTGGAGAGTAGCTACTGGGAGCAAATTAGCCCCCAGGCCTCTACCCAGGAGTTTTTAGGGACTGAACAACCAATTCCACACCACCTGCATCCCTGGCTGGGCCCCCAGGTGAGCTCAGGGAGGAAGACTCCCAGAGCCATAGGGGAAGGAACCGTCATGCACAGTACACTTCAACTTCAGGAGGGACCCCAGGCTAGAACGGGTCATGCTGAAGGAGCGCAAGGAGTGGAGCCCCACCCCAGATGCTAGAAGCAGTGACCAGGCACCAGACATAGCACGAAACAGTGACTAGGCACACTTGCTGGCAGGAAGGGAGCAGACCCCCCTCCCCACCCTCAGTGATAGAAACAGCCAAAGGGCAGCACACACCTGGGTCAGAAATGGATTCCCAGGTGTCCGGATCTACAGAACAACAGGCCAGCGCGCAGCTATCACAGGGGGCAGAAGTGACCCCTTGGCACCTGGAGCAGCAGGAAAGCACCCAGCAGGATTGTGGAACTCTGGAGTAACAGGGGGTGAACCTGCTTGGACCACTAGTCTCAGACACCCCAGAGGGAGCACTCCAAAGAAATGCCTGCCAATATCAGTAGCACAGTGTCCTAAGGGGTAGAACAAATTAGAAGACAAACAACAGGGAGAAGAAAAACCACAAATAACCAAGCAAGCTCATAGGGAAAGGTCATGACACAGAAAGAAAATCAGCCACCAGAAGACAACAATGACATGGAAGAGGTTTTCTCCATGCCAGATAAAGAATTTATAATGTTCATGATTAACCAAATACAGGAGCGACAATCAGCGAGAAAGGGGGAAAGATTGGGGCTCAGAATGGGGGAGAGGGGAGCACAAGGGACTGTGGTGATGGTACATGGGTGAATTGGTTGTGGGAAACCTACATGGAATATACATAATGTAAAAGGCATAAATAAAAATAACAATTAAAAAAACACATAGAAAACAAAAAGGGAAAGAACAATATGAGAAAAAAATAATTAATGATGAGAACAATAGAATTGAGACCCTAAGGAAGGAAAGGAAAGAAATGCAGGAGATTATAAGCTCATTGGAGGACCTAAAGAACTCTGGAAAAAGCAACAAAAATAGAATTGATGAAATGGAGGGACAAATTAGTACTCTTGAAGATACGGATACAGAAAAGACCAAAAAAGAGAAGGAGAAGTACAAAGAAAAAAGAATGAAGAAGCAATCAGAAATATCAGACACTATGAGGAAAGGAAATACAAGAATCATAGGAGTCCCCAAAGGTGGAGAGACCAAGGAACTGAAAAGCTATTCAAGGAGATAATCAAAGAGAACTTCCCAAAGATAAAGAGGGATCTGAAAATAGAGTTACAGGAGGCTAGAAGATCACCAAATTATTGTAACAAAAGCAATATACACAAAGACATATAATAGTAAGACTTCTAAAGTTTCAAGACAAGGGAAAAATCGTGAAAATGGTAAGGACAAGGAAACAGATAACCTACAAAGGAAAACCTATCAGGATGACATCAGACTTCTCTCATTGTGGGCTAGAAGAGAATGGTCCAACATATTTAACAAACTCCAAACAAACAAATTCCAACCAAAAATACTCTACCCTGCAAAGCTATCCTTCCTCTATGAAGGAAAAATAAAAACCTTTTCAGACAAACAAAATATCCAGAAATTCACCACTACTAAACTCCCACTCCAAAAAATACTACAAGAAACCCTAAATTCAAAACCAACAGAAGAATGAATAGGTAGAACAGAAATAGAGAAGGAATAAAATCACAGAAAGGCCAAAAAAATGACTAATATGGATGTCAGCATATCAATATTAATTCTGAATGTAAATGGATTAAATTCATCAATAAAAAGACACAGAGTAGCAGACTGGATTAAAAAACAGAATCCAACTTTTTGCTGCCTACAGGAAACACATCTAACTACAAAAGATAAACACAGATAGAAAATAAAAGGTTGGAAAACAATTCTACAAGCAAATGGACCAAAAAAGAAGGCAGGGACAGCTATACTTATATCAGATAAAATAGACTTCAAACTTAAAAAAGTAAAAAGAGACATAGAGGGTCATTACATTTTGGTTAAAAGAACAATTTAATCAAAAAGACATAACACTCATCAACATATATGCACCAAATGAAGGAGCATCAAAATATATCAGACAACTATTAACATCTCTGAAAAAAGACATTGGAGAAAATACATACTTAGTGGGAGACTTCAACATCCCACTCCCACAAATGGACAGATCAACAAGACAAAAAATAAACAAGGACACTAAAGCCCTAAATAAAGACTTAGATCTCATGGGTTTAACAGGCATATACAGGACACTACACCCCAAAAAATCTGAGTACACATTTTTCTCAAGTGTGCACGGAACATTCTCCAGGATAGATCACATATTGGGACACAAGACAAACATCAACAGATATACCAAGGTCAAAATCATACCACCTATCCTCTCTGACCATAAAGGCATAAAACTGGAAATAAACCACCAAAAGAAAACAAGGAACCCTCCTACCTCATGGAGATTGAAGCACACTTTATTGGAAGACCATTGGATCAATGAGGAAATCCAAGAAGAAATTAAAAAGTATCTTGAGACGAATGGCAAATGAGAACACAACCTTCCAGAATGTTTGGGACACAACAAGAGCATTTATAATAGGAAAATACATAGCAATACAGGCTCACATCTAAAAACAAGAATGATCTCAAAAAAACAGCCTAATGTCCCACCTCAAAGAACTGGAAAAAGAACAACAGAAGAACCCAAAATCCAGCAGAAGAAAGGAAATAATAAAATCAAAGCAGAAATAAATAAAATAGAAGTTAAAAAAAACCCAAAAGATCAACAAAACCAAAAGCTGGTTCTTTGAAAAAATAAACAAGATAGACAAACCTCTAACCAGACTCACAAAGAAAAAAACAGGAAAAAGCACAAATAAATAGAATCATAAATGAAAGAGGAGAAATTACAACAGACACAGCAAAAATCAAAATAATAATCAGACACTACTATCAACAGTTATATGCAAACAAGTTCAACAGCCTGGAAGAGATGGACAAATTCCTAGAACTATACAAACATTCTAAGCTAGATCAAGAAGAAATAGAACACCTAAACAGACCAATTACAAGCAGTGAAATTGAAACAGTAATCAAAATCCTCCCCCAAAACAAAAGCCCAGGACTAGATGGTTTCACAAATGAATTCTACCGAACATTCAGAAGTGAACTAGTGCCTGTCTTACACAAACTCTTTCAAAAATTTGAGAAGGAAAGAATACTACCAAATACGTTTTATGAAGCCGACATTACACTAAATACCAAAGCTAAACAAGGACAATACAAAAAAAAAAAAAAGAAAACTACAGGCCAATATCTCTAATGAACACTGATGCAAAAATCCTCAATAAAATCTTAGCTAATGAATCCAACAATGCATCAAAAATGTAACTCACCATGACAAAGTGGGATTTATTCTAGGAGCACAGGATGGTTCAACATCAGAAAATTAATACGACCCAGCAATCCCACTTTTGGGAATTTACCCAAAGGATACAAAAACACTAATCCGAAAGGATACATGCACCCGTATGTTCATTGCGGCACTGTTCACAATAGCAAAGGTATGGAAGCAACCCAGATGTCCAAAAATAGATGATTGGATCAAGAAGATGTGGTACATATACACAATGGAATACTAGTCAGCATGGAAAGAAGATAAACACATGCAATTTGCAGCGACATGGATGGAATTAGAGGGGAATCATACTCAGTGAAATAAGCCAGAAAGAAAGAGAAAAATATAGAATGGTTTCACTTATAACAGGACTATAGGGAGGCCGGGTGGGAGAGAGACAATCGAGGGGGGGGGAGGAGGGAGGTGGAGGGAGGAAAGGAAAAGGGCACAAAATGGAATAGAAAAGAACACAAGGGACCATGGAGATGGATCACGGGTGAATTGGTGGTGGAATACAAAGGGAATACAAGGGGAATACAAAATGTAAAAGACATAAATAACAATAAAAATATATATTTAAAAAAAAGAAAATTAATTAATGTAATCCAACACATCAACAGCAACAAAAAGAAAAACCACATGATCATATCAATAGATGCTGAGAAAGCATTCGACAAAGTCCAACACCCATTTATGATGAAAGTCCTGAAAATTCTAGGGGTAGAAGGAACATACCTCAACATGATAAAGTTCATATATGACAAACCCACAGCCAATATTATCCTCAATGGTGAAAAGCTAAAAGCCTTTCTCCTGAAATCTGGAACAAGACAAAGATGTCCACTGTCACCACTGCTCTTCAGTATAATACTGGAAGTCTTAGCCAGAGCAATAAGACAAGAGATAGGCATACAAGGAATCCAGATAGGGAAAGAAGAAGTAACACTTTCACTATTTGCTGATGACATGGTAATATATAGAGAGAACCCTAAAAACTCCACAGAAAAACTAATCAAAATAATCAACCAATTTAGTAAAGTAGCAGGATACAAAATAACACACAAAAATCAGTAGCCTTCCTATTGCAAATAATCAATCTCAAGAAGAGGAAATCAAGAAAACCACCCCTTTTACAACTGAAACAAACAAACAAAAATCAAATACCTGGGAATAAATCTAACAAAAGAAGTGAAAGAGCTATACAAAGAAAACTATAAAACATTATTACAAGAAATAGAAGACACAAAGAAATGGAAAGACATACCCTGCTCATGGATCAGAAGAATTAACATTATCAAAATGACCATACTACTGAAAGTAATTTACAGATTCAGTGTTATTCCAATAAAAATCTCAATGATATACTTCAGATAGAACGAATACTGATGAAGTTATTTTGAATCACAAAAAACCTCGAATAGCCAAAGCCCTCCTGATCAAAAAAGAGAATGGAGGTATCACCCTCCCAGACTTCAAACTGTACTACAAAACTGTAATAATTTAGACTGCATGGTACTGGAACAAAAATAGACATACAGCTCAATGGAATTGAATAGAGAACCCAGAAATTAACCCACATATATATGGACAATTAATATTTGATAAAGGTGCAAAGAATATTCAGTGGAACAAGGACAGTTTGTTCAATAAATGGTGCTGGGAAAACTGGACGACTACATGGCAGAAAAATGAAACAAGACTACTACCTCACACCATGCATGAAAAAAATTTCAAAATGGATAAGAGACTTGGACATAAGACCTGAAATCATAAAATATATAGAAGAAAACATAGGCAAAATAATACATGACATCCATCTTAGTAACATTTTTAAAGACACATCCCCCAAAGCAAGGATAGTGAAGGACAAGATAAATAGCTGGGATTACATCAAACCAAAAAGCTTCTGTACAGCAAAAGAAACAATCAAAACAAAGAAACAGCCTACAGACTTACAGACTGGGAAAAAATTTTTGCACTCCATGCAGCAGACAAGGGACTGATCACAAAAATCTACAGAGAACTCACATGACTCAACAAAAACAAAGCAAAAAATACAGTCAAAAAATGGGCATAAGAACTTAAGAGACACTTCTCTAAAGAAGAAATGCAAATGGCCAATAGGCGTGTGAAAAAATGTTCAACATCCCTCATAATCAGGGAAATACAAATAAAAACCACAATGAGATACCACTTTACACCAGCAACAATGGTCCGTATTAAAAAAATAGGAACGACAACTGTTGGCAAGGATGTGGAGAAAAAGGAACTCTCCTACACTGCTGGTGGGAATGTGAACTCGTCCAACCACTATGGAAAGCTGTATGGCGGTTCCTCAAATTGCTAAAAATGGAGCTTCCATACCACCCAGTAATACAACTTCTGGGAATCTACCCAAAGGACACAAAAACATTAATGCAAAAAGAGACATGCACCCATATGTTTATTGCAGCATTGTTTACAATAGCTAAAATATGGAAACAACCCAGATGCCCCAAAATAGATGATTGGATCAAGAAGATGTGGTGTATATGTACACAATGGAATACTATTCAACATTCAGAAAAGACAAACATATGCAATTCGCAGCAATATGGATGGAGCTGGAAGGGATAATGCTCAGCGAAATAAGCTAGAAAGGAAGAGAAAAATATCTAATGGTTTCACTTATAACCAGAATATAGGTGAGGGAGGGGGAGGATAAGGGCTCAAAAAGGGGTAGAAAAGAGTACAAGGGACTATGGTGATGGTTCACGGGTGAATTGGTGGTGGGTAACCTACGGGGAATACACAATGATATAAAAAATATGAATAATAATAAAAAAATACATTTCCCTATGCCCTGACCCTGGTGAAACATACTTTGGAACTGCTCCTTGATTGTGGCCCCAGATCATGATTCCTATTCTGAATAAACATTTATATTACATCCAAAAAAAATTACAAAACTTATAACATTGCTAAAGGTGATATTTTTTGACTACTAAATTGAGTTTGACATCATGTTTTTCTCAGGTGGAATATGAAGAAGTTTTCTGTCTTAAAAACACCAGAAACATTGAATAGTAGCGCACTAGCTGAAGAACATCGAGAGTTTCATTTATGTGAACATAAATTGTAATGTTTTACAGTGCTTAGACTGAGGTGGAGTTTAAGGTTCTATAAGTTGGCAGAGGAAGCCTGGGTAAGCTATTAATAGTTTAGTATCTCATTTCCTATGGGATGTGGCTTCCTCTTGAAGAGGAGAATATTATAGTCTTATTTAGTATAAAATTCATATATTGTAGAAGAGTATGTTAGAGATCCCAGTTGGTTTTATCCTGAATTTATTATCTTGCAAAGTCAAATACAGATGCATCTTTCATAAAAGGGATAAGCTTATTCTAAAGTAATATCTGAGACTCTTCGATCAACTTATTACATTTTGATGACCATTTCAACTGATGAACAGTGGAAGTAGAATAACAGGAGGAATACAAATGAAGTTTAAAAGTTATTCATGAACAGCAGCAGAGTTCAAAACTGAAAGCTCTTTAAAAAACAAATATTTTAGGCAAACTGATTTAAAAACAAATAATTATTCCAGGATATAGTAAAGCTATTTACTCTGAAACATGCCATTAAAAACTCTGCTTTGGGCCACTTATGTTTATTTACCAAACATTTGTTTACAGGATTAAAAAAAAAAGTCTTCTCAAAAAGATTTCCTCATATTACCTTCCATATAATGTGATTCTTTGACTAGGAATGAAGTTGCCCTAGGACGTAATAGTAACCAGAGAAAGATGTTTGAATCTTTGAGGAACCTACTCCTTCTCAATTCACTTAGTCCAGTACATTTATAGAGAGTATCCGATGAACAGCTTTTTTGTTACCCAGTTTCTCAGTCATAAAACAGTCTTCCAACAAGAAAAGCAATTTTAAGATGTGCATATTGGGAGAGGAAGAGTAACAAGAAAGAAATGAATAAATGAATAGGATCATTATACTAGAAGTGATAATGACCGGAAACCTGACACTGAGAAACAATTCAAATCTTAAAATACAGAATTGTAAAATGATGACCTTGATGGGTTTTCCTAATAATAATTTCGAGTCAACAGATTCTAAATTATCCTTTATAAACAGTTTGAACATAATACATATTAGAAAAATTTTCATCTGTGATAGATTACAGTAAATGGCCATAAGTTCTTTCCAACTTGGAAGACATGCCTTTTTACCTGTGACTTGGCAGCTGTTCCCATAAAAAATTGTCTATTTCTCTAAATCAGACCTTGTAAATGAATTTGATCAATAGAATATGGCAGAAATGATAGTAGCTTAGAAAGTAGTAAAGTACATAGAAAAATATAAACAATTTCCAAAAGGGTATGCCTACATTCTTTAGTGACAAATGCTAGTAAATTACTAGAGGCAAGTTTACCACTGCTGTTGCAGTAACTTCATAAAATTATCCCAAGAAGTTATAATCACATAAAATGGCCTTTGATGACTCTATTAAAAGTAAAATACTGTGCTGAAAAACCATGTACTGACCTAATTTTCTAGCTTAGTATTTTATTATGTTTTTAAAATATTGAAACAAATATTCATTTTGTATTTGATGAGAACAGAAATCCCTGTGAACAGTTAAGGATTTAACATTTACCAGTTTTCAAACTTTTAATTAAACACACAAAAAAAAAACCCTTCAGATTTTTAGTTTTATTCTTTCCAATTTAAAATGAGGTCATACATTCTTTAGAGAAAGAACCAGTTTTATATCCGTGAATATCTTATTGGTTACAGTTGCATGGGTAAGTTTTTGTAATGGTGTTTTAAAAGACATTCCCAGGCAATTAACTGAACACATGAAGAAAGAAATTAAAGAGTGGGTGGAAAAAGAGCTGCATATTTTTGACAATAAAACAATAGGAGATGGTTTTCAGTTTGGTACAAGAAACAAGAAGGTTGAATGTCTGTGTAAGATTATTCTCTCTCTCTTTCTTTCTTTTTAAATAGTAGGAGATGGTGTATAATCTATGTGAATCTGTTACAGAGCAATGAAGTTTCCTTTTGTTTGAACTGCAATTGTTGTTGTATGCTATTAGGTAAATTTTGATGCATTTTCAATAAAAAGGACTATTAATGAATTAATGTTTATAAGTCTCTTTGAGCTCATCAGATGAAAGGTGTTATATAAATGTAAAGTAATAGTATTGTACTGGTTTCCATGGCAACAGTAACTTTCCCACCTGACAGGAACTCACAAAGTAAGGTTGGTGAGTTAATGTTGCTATAATTTAACTTTTTGCACTTTCTTATTTAAAGTTGTTTCAAGTTAGCACTTCAACATTACATTCTTTATTTTAATTACTATGAATTATATTTGTTCATATAGCCTTCTCCATTCTTGTGGGTGTATTTCATAATATTCTGATTATCCAAGGAAAAGACAATTCATCTTTTAAGTATCAGGATATTATCGTTTTCAAAATCTTATTATAAGTCCTCGTTTCTCTGTTCTAGGATTCAACAAGTCCTGGGGTTCAGTGTCTCTGTGACAGTGTAATCTAAAGTAATTATTCATCTCTATCTGTTCTGTCATCTGTAAAAAGGAAATGTAATAGACTATCTCTAAAGATCATTGTAAAGAATTAATGTAATCATGTTATGTAAAGTACTTAATATACTATCCGATGCATAGCAAATACACAATAATGCATTAATATCTACTTTTATAATAAATGCATATAGGGCCTCTGTATTCAATGGAACTTGCTAAGATGGAAGCGTTTAATACGTACATTGTCCAATATGGTAGCCACTAGCTACACGTGATTATTCAGCACTTGTAATCCAGGTGCTGCCATTAAATAATTGAATTTAAAATTTTAGTAAATTTAAGTAGTCACATGTACATGGAGAGTCCCAATATGGAGAAACTTCATATTAGTATTGCCCTTGGAATAATTCTAGGATTTCAAACTCTGACTTTTCTCTGTTGCTCTTGGACTCTAATTTTAACTAAATTTTTTCTTACTTTTTTTCTTCTTTAATTCCTTCTTTTCCTCTTATATTTCTGCTCAGAATCTTCTCCCTACTAAGTTCTGAAATTCCTTCCTTTTTCCTTCTGATAAACAAAATGCTCTCTGTATTCTTTTCACCTAGTTTTCTACTAGCTTCTTTGAAACCTACCTCCATTGTCATTTTTTTCTTCAGTCTTCTCCTCATCAACAATTTATTTCATTCCATATCATATCTAAGCTATGGCTCACTCTTCTTTCATTATCAAAGTCTCAAATGAATCATCTTATGCCAATGCCAAAACTTCCTCATCTTCCATTTTTCCTAAATATTGTCATGTGATCAATCCTATAAACTCCTTTTTTATAGATCACTGATGACTTCATGAGTTCCCTTTCTTAATCATCACACCATTTTTTCTTGGCTTTAAAATACCTAATTCTTACTCTTCCTTTAACCTCCTAGTGCTGTTTCACCTACATTGTGTCCTAAATCTTTGTAACTTCTGTGCCTCCCTTATGATGCTACTGTTCTTTCTTCTAACACTGTTCCTTCTTTCTTCCAACATATATTTATTACTTGCCCTTGGTAAATTATTTTTAACTGATCCCTAATATGCTTTCTTATACCTTCACACCAATTTCTGTTCTAAATGAATCCTTCTAAGCCAACTCACCATCACATGACCATTTTATACAAAAATCTATCATATTTACCTTTTAAAAATCTGTAAGTTGTAAAATTGGACATGTTCTTGCTCTATTTAGCTCCCTTTCTCATCTTTTCTATCTGTAACTCATAATTTGTATGGCCTAGGGAATCTATGGGGTGTCCATAGGACTCTTTCAAGATGGTTGTGAGGTCAAATTTATTTTCAGAGTAACACTAAGTTTTTTAGTCTTTTTTACTCTTATTCTCTCTACATAACTTTTTTTCAACTTGCAAAACTGAAGTTCTACCCATTAAACAATAAATCTCTATTTCCCACTCTCCCAGTTTCTGGCAACCATCATTTCATTTTTGTCTCTGTGAATTTGGCTATTATTTACTTAATTAAATCATACATTATTCATCTTTTTTGTAAATGATCTTTTTTACTTAGCATTCATATTTTCAGGGTACATTTATATTATAGCATATGTCAGAATTTCTTTCCTTTTTGAGACTGAATTGTATTCCATTATATGTATATACTAAATTTTGTTTATCCACTTATCTGTTGATGGATATGAGCATGCAAATTTAAATTGTACATTTCATGTATGAAATTTGTTATATCAAAAAAGCAAAACATTATACTTGTGGGATACCTGGAAGGACATGGAGTTAAAGTCATTATGTGGTTACTGGTCTAGGAAGGAAACTACTCACATATAGGGTAAAATTTACACACATTTAAGGAAACAAAGTTTAAGTTAAGAATTCAGATTGAGGGCCTCCCTGGTGGTGCAAGCTGTTAAGTCTCAGCACTGTGAAGCTATCTGCAGCCACTGAAGCATGAGTTCTATCCCTGGCCAGGGAGCATCCCACATGGCACGGCAGACCTCTCCTGCCTCTCCCATTGCTTCCCTCAGCAGTGTCTTTTAGGCAGTATGCCTGTTCTGCTTCCCACTCTGTCTCTGGCGAATCCTCTCACCCCCCCACACCTCTGGCCTGCACCCGGGCTCTTGTATGATTAAATAAATAAATCTTTAAAAACAGAATTCAGATTAAGTATAAAAATGTTCATGTTTTAAAAACTATAACTCAAGTTTTTGTGTAAACTATACATTAAACTTTTGTTATAAACAAAAACATGGTATCTTTCAAAATGTAGTGTTTTAAGAAACACCATAGCAGGTGAGAATAGCCTGATTCTTTGTACTCGGGCTGTAATCTAGAACTGTTGCTTCTGGTGTTCTTGAAGCTGTTATTTCTTTTGTGTGTTCAGTTAGTGCCTCTACTCATTCTAATGATTGGTAAGCCTACACCACTCATAGGCTAAAATGGAGAAAATCAATTTTATGCTCCCATGTTATCTATAGAAAATACAACCTCTGTGTCAGAGGTAATTCATTTTTGGTACTGTGATTCTGCAGCGCTATTATTGCCTCTAAAGAAAGAAGTGGGAAAATCATGTAATACTACTCAGGGACTCTCTCTCTCTCTCTCTCTCTCTCTCTCTCTGTGTGTGTGTGTGTGTGTGTGTGTGTGTGTGTGTATGTGTTTTCTGCTATTTGTGTTTGGTTCATTGCTGTAGGTATAGAAGGCATGAAAAAAGTGAGGAAATAAAGTTTTGTTCTTGTTGAATATGTATTTGTTGAATACATATTTTAAAGGAGCTGTGATCAGCAATTGAAGAGAAAATCATTCTTACTTTGGTTTGGAGAAATCAGGTCAATGATTAAGCATTGTATACAGGCAACATTTTGCTGACTGTATTTATCTATATCTTAAATACCAGTCATGAAGTTTGAACATTCACTTGCAACTAAATATTCTAGATAAAAAAACAAATAATATGTATGCTTTAGGTACAAGTTGCTGAGAAGTTGCTTAAGAGTTTGATGTACTTTAGCGTTTACACATAGATGTATAGCAAGAAACCAACATATATCAGTCGTTAGAGATAAATACATTGTTTAGTCATATTGTTGAGTTTTTGCATATGGATAAAAATATTTATTTATAAAAATAATATAAAAAAGAAAGTATTTTACATTTGTAAAAAAAAAAATTAAAGATCCTAAGTAAGAAAGTGGATTGTTAAGGAACTCCTTTTATTTATTGTTGCATATTATGTTGAATTAAGTAATTTATCTTTAATACAAAAATTACATAATCCTATTGTGTTCATTAACATACTTCAATACCATTAAATTATGAGCATGCTAGTATGTCTCTCTTAAATGAATTAATGTAAATCTTTTCAATGTACTTTTTGAAACCTCTTGGTTCTTTGTTGTAATCACTGTCAACAGGTCCTGCCTTTCAGAATTACATTTTCCCCATCACCACCAGTATTAGGAGTAAATTTAATATTATCTGTTAGAGATCACTTCATTTTATATCTAGAGTCACAATGTTTTCAAAATAATGATTTTCAATCAATATTTATTATTGATGTAACATTTGGTTCATAACACTTCATATGTTTTAGGGGAGTAGATTCAAACCTCCTCACATGGTTATCATTGTACCACACTTACCACCAAAGCACCCATAGTTCTTATCATAGACTATTGGGTCTTCTGCCTGCTTTGTTTATGCTACCACCCTCCTTCTCTCTCCAGTAACCTCAATTCTCGTTCACTAAATCTTCAGAAGACACCATATATCCAGATAACCCCATAAATCTTTATTTATCCAATGATTCTATGGAAGCTTTGAAAACAAAAAGTAGTAGACTTGCTAAATTAATACTTTAAATGGTATATACAGTCACATTAAGAAAGCTCAAAGAATATAATGACTTTGTCATCTTTCATACAGGCTCCTAAGCTGGACACCTACGTGCTTAGAAGTCAAAACCCACTAATTTAATTAACTTCATCAGGAAATTTCTATTATTGAGAAGTAAGACAGAGCTGGGTTGAATCATTGATTGAGAAACATTTTCAATATAGCTTAAATGAGTGTACTTGCAAATATTTTTTCTTACTTTTAATAATGTTTTGGTGGGTCTTCAAATTGGCACACCCAAAATGGGTTTTCCAAAATGTTTGACTTGATACACAGTGAAGAAGAGTACTTTCAGGTAATTTAGAATTTCAGTTGCATTTAGGTAATTTAGAATTTCAGTTGCATTCAGGTAATTTAGAATTTCAGAAAACAGTGCGAGAATGGGGTTTTGAATTTCCTGCTGAGACTTCAGAGATGTATTTTAACTAGCATGAGTACCTAGCTTGTGTCTTGTCAGCTTAGGTTTGATATCTGGGAAGCTCCTAGCATAATGCTTATACATATTATATCCTCAATAAATGTTGTACAGAATAAATAGTTTCGATTTTACTTGGATGTCAGTTTCCTACAGATACTCACCTAAATAAAAATAAACATAAAAGGATGCAGACCTGTTAAGTTGGTGCTCTATTCCTTCAGTATTCAAGTTTTATTTATTTGAAAAGAGTTTTTTTGATAAAACTTCTAAAAAGATATTCACATAATCACAATCTCTTTTTTTTCAATTCTAAAGCTAATGATGCTGTTATATTTTAGCTCATATAAATACCTCCTCCCCCCATTGACCTAGATAATTTGCTTTATTCACCAAATTTTGGTTAAAAATCTTCAAGAGGAATTTGTATAATAGGAGACTTTTTCTATGACATGAACTATTTCTTAGTGATTTGAATGTTTTTTTTTATTAATCTTATTCTAGGGTTATAAGGATAATTCAGCTAGAATATAGAGTAAAATAACTCCCAGAATCAAATGGTAATCAGAATTATTGTCAATAATGAGAAAAAATAAGCAAACAAAATAAGAGCTAATTATATAATAAGAGAAGACAGCTTCTCCTAATGAATGAAGAAAAAATAATAGGGCATTGTTTTTGTTAAAACTCCTAGCCTAAAATCCGAACAATCTTTATTATATCTTTCTATTGAGTTAGATAAGAGAATTATGTAAGAAAATTAAGTTCATTGAAGTATTTCGTTTAGTAAGTCAAGTAACTGTGGTGTTTTACTGCAATAAATATGTAGAATAGCTTTTCTAAATGTGAAATACATAGAACAGCGAAGTAAGCAGAATCACAACAGAGATTCAGTACTGTAAATGGGCATGCTTTCTTACCTGATCTCAGCTTCTCTGAACCTACATTCTATTTTCTTTGTTGAAGTTAATTTGACATCAGAAGAGAATCTCGTGCATTCCAGTAAAGTTTTTATTTTTAAATCATAGTTTGATTCAAGTCATATTCCATTCAAGAGCTTATATTTTCTGAAAATTTCTTTTTAAAACTTGTGTTTTATGGGTAGGTTAGGTTAAATGATGGAAGTTGCTCACTGTTGGTGGAACTTCAGCTGAGTGTTCAATTTGAGAAAATGGAAGTATTGGATAGATAAGATACCAGAGGGTTTTTTTTTTAATAAGTTTCAGTGGCTTCAAGTTGATTTAATATTTATAAAAGAAATATTGTGTTCTTTATGACAATACACTGATTTTACCTTTGAAAGTTGTTATCATTAAACATAAATATGTAGAGGGCACCCTTATTAGTAAATACTTTGTATTTTGGTAGAAGTCTATAGTAGATGTGTCAGATTAAGACTATAGACTTGGCAAAGAAAAGATCTGGGAATCAAATCATTGAACATGTGGTGGAGATAAAAGTTTCAGGTCATCCAGGTTTATCTGACTTTTTAGAGCATGCGTATGTATCTATCACTTAAATGACTGGCATATTCTGTAATTCTCAGTATCCTAAATCTTTATTACATAGTTTTAAACCTTCTCCTAAAGTTACAGTCTGGTTTTCTAGACTTAACTGCATTATGTTTCATCTGGTTTGGTAGAGTTGGACAGAGCATCTCCAGCATCAGAAAAGCAACTATGAAGTCATTTTTATCCACACTAATATTGTCTAGCTACTTCTGTAAACCCTGTTTACAGGCTTGAGTGCTTTGTTAGCTTACAAATCGAGTTTCTTTTCAATGAAAATAAGAGGGGAAAATGAGAAAGTATATCTCCCAGGGTTCTGATATTAATCATTATAATTGTTCATCTGTTTGTTTATATTTAGTACCTAAATGGAAAAAACAAGCTATTGTTCAACGTCAAAAGGAAGATAAACTTATTTATTTTCTTATAAAAATAAGTGAATTAAAGAAATAGGACAAGATCAGTAAAAGATTTGAAATAATGTACTTCCTAAGTTTATGCATTTTTAAAAGTCTCAGTTGTTGCACTGCAGTGAATAATTTGAAAGAAAATCTATGTGTTCTATAATTATCTGTTTTAAACCAGCTTTACTAATTATACTAGTAGCTTTCTTGAATTTTTCTTTGCCATTTTCATCTATTTTATTTTTACAGTCTTAGAGACAGCACAATAAAAACTAAAGTGGTTCTTAAAGAAATTCTCTTTTATTAGCTTGGTAGTGTATTCTTTGAACTCCTACTGAGCACATGCCTCTGTACAGTGAATTAGAGTCAATTCCCGCCTGTGTTTGAACTCAGGAGATTATTTTCAACTTATTGCTTGTGTTTGCAAAGTTTACTTCAGATAGTAAAAGTTACTATCTGAAGTTCTCTCCCCCTCAAATTTTTCATATTTTACTTTGTTAGTAATGATATCAAGAGTACTGTTTCCTATTCCTCCCTTTTGCAATCTATTGGAAATTCTAAACAGTACTCATTTTAGAAATTTATTTTTCAGTTTATAATGGCAGCATCTATTTTATTTACATGCTTATGATTTATATGACTTAGTAGTTTTAATTCAAATAATTGGCCATTATTTCAATAAAATATTTCTAATAAAGATTTTTTTGTATTTATTTGAAGTTTTTTTTTTATTAAGGTATTGGCTTGAAACACTGTATATGATTTAGGGATAGAGTCACACTTCCTCAAAAACAAAGATTTTTAACTAAAATTATGTGACATATAGTAAGTAAAATATAGCATATGCAAGCATTTCTTACTGACTTAAAAACATTTCTAATAATTTTTACATCAGGTAGGGAAAACTTTAAATATATTTGAAAATGTTCAGGTTTTATTATGTAAGAATTATTATTTTTATTACTACATAAGGAATTCAGAGAAAGACTTAGTTCCGACTGAGACAGGAGTGTCACTTTCTTCACCTGCCTCATAAATAATTATTATTTTCACAAGGCAAATTGCTATTATAATCGATGCCACCCTGTGCTTACTTTTGCTTGCACAGCAACACATTTTAACTTAACAATCTATCTTTGGTTTCCAGGAATAATATCATTCAAAAACATATTTCCTACATTCTTAACTTGTCTTTAAGCAGCTAGCAGGAGAGTATCTTTTATCTCTATATCTCCAGCAGATAGCAAACCTGGTACTTAGTAGGTGATTTGTAACTGCAACAGTTAAAGGGGGAAAAGTTTATGTAATTTGAAATTCAGCTGTTGCTGTTCATCGAGTATTTAATTTCAGTTATGGAAGATGAATAAGTTATAGAGATGTGCTGTAAAAATTTATGCCTATGATTTTGATAGCAGTACTGTATTGTTTAGTTAAAAATTTAAGTGTCTTAAGTCTCCAGTTAACTATTCCTATCACTTAAAAATAGGTGAGATTTTGATTTTAAAATATTTTTACATTTTTGTATTAATGTGATAGTGCAGGTATATACAGCTTGACCTGGAAATTCACACTTTTGCTCTGAGTAAAGAACTAAAAAACAAAATCCTACAAGTGACCATTCTAGCATTAATTCTTTTAATGATTACCTATTTCACCTTCTATTTAATCACATTATTGTTCTGTTTATTTGTTTAGTTTTGATTTTTACATTCTGTAACTAAATCTACCAATATTCTCTTACTGAACCTTTGTTAAAATTCATTTTTTCAATTCAAAGCTAGAAACATATTTATAAATCTAAAAAATGACTAAAAATAAAATTGCCCTATCCCTAAATATTTCTTAAGTTGTTTCCATAATCAGCAAACGTAACTTTCACTGTGGCTTCAGTTGTTTTCAAGGTGAACTTTTATTTCAGTCCAGTGTCTATAAATGCATCTCATTCATGGTTTGGAAAGAATATGGCAGAACCTGAAGCATCATTTGCTCTACCTTCTCAGATCCAGATGATGTTAATTGTGGGGATTAAGATAAAATCGATATCCATGAATATAGGAAAGGGGAAAGTATGCCATTATGAGGTTAGGAAATTATTTAGACTGGTATATTTTAATAAGAAATATCTGTTTCAGTGTTATATAGCAGGTCAAAATAATTATAGAAAAAAATTAACACCAGAAAAGTGTGGAGAGTGGAGCCTGCTCATGAGCAAAATTTTATTATTAAGAAAAATTCAACACCACTAGCAATTGAGAAAGATGCTAGAATGTGAAGAAAAGTAATTTGAATTGTCCTAATATTTGTGACTATTACCTTACAAGTCATGTTTAATTAAACCAATGCTTTTAAGTTTGCTTTGCAGAATACCTAAGGTATTTTGGAATGACCCAACACCAAAGTTTCTGGGTAAAATATAGTGGTGACATTATTTGGGGTTCTGATTCAAACAGAATACTTCATTGTTACCTGTTTAATTGGTTCTCACTAAGATTTTATTGTATAAATAGATTTTAAGCTCAAAAATGTTTAGAAACCATTTAAATAAAATTAGTGAAATGTCTAGCTACTCACAAATGCTGGCAGGCATGGCAATAAACGGTTCTTAGACTTGTGCAAAATAGACGGATTACCAGAGGGTACAGGGAAAGGATGGGGACAGGGCATTGGCAAGGGAAGATTGGTGGAGGAGGAATGAAGCATGTCCACATATGTAGGAATAAAAATGTTATATAAAGTTATATATATCACAGTTTTATATATCACAGTTATATAAAGATGTAATTGACTAACACATTCATTTTTAAAAAGGTCAACAAAGGTGAACATGATGTCATTCGTTGTTTTAAATTCCTGTGATATTACTGCAGTGGAACATGGTACTCCACCACTGAGTCAGTTAGTCTCTGTATCATTTCAGTGTAGTCACTACCAATCAAAGCGGTATGGGAGTCAAAATCCGTTTGCTGACTTTATCTTCCAAGTTTCATAGGACCATTACGACATTTATTTTAGTCTAACAAAGGAATGCCCTAAATCAGATAAAGGGAGGAAGAGACATGAAAAGAGAGTTCTTATAGCTAATGTGTCTGAAAAATACAAATTCAAATGAACATTCAAATAATAACCCTTAAGTTGTGATTATAAGGAGAAAATACTTACTACAATTTGTTAATTGTGGAAAGGTCTACAAACCTCATTAAGTACATGTTGAAGAGGCAATTGAAATCAGTCATGTTTTCAGCTGGGAACCTTAAGACAAATTATTTTATTCTATAAATTATGAAATTATTCACCAAAATGTTTAAACCTGCCAAATCAATGTAAGCGTGGGGAATAAAATCTACATCTCTTGGAAATGCATTTTATGTTGTCCCCCTGGTCCTTGCTCCATACCAAACAAGGAATTAAAATAAATGAAGCATTTTCACACGTATTTGAAGATTCAAAGTAATTAATACATTAACAGGTCTCTGCTTTTGAATGAAGTTTTATGTTCTATGAAGTCATTGAACTAATTGTAACAAATTCAAAGTTAATTTTCAAAGCAATGCTAATTATTTGTATCTATTAACAGGGCTACTCTGATGTGATGCTGGGATTGAATTTACCTGGGACTCCACGTCAAAGTTGACTCTAAAGTCTTGTGGAAGATCTGGAAGAAATAGGTAAGTGGCCTTTTGGCAATAAGTCTCTTTCATTCATTGTGCTTATTTTTTCCTAATATTTATTTTATTCTATAATTTATTGATTAGGTATCTTTGCCTAAAAAAAAGTTATGGGTGAACCAGAGACATGTGTGTCTGGGAATAAGATTATTTGCCCCTGTCTCTTCCCTTGCACTTCCAGTTTCACTCCATGCTGTTTTCCCTTCTCCTATTAAATTTGGCTTCACTTTAAAAAAATATATAAAATTATTAATAATTCTAATTTGGTTTTAAAATATTGAAAAGAAGCGATTAGACAAGGAAAGTTTTCCAAAGTATTTTCAGTAACCATTATGCTGGCCTTTAATAATGGTGTTTGCAGTATTATTTTATTACATTCTATTGCTATTGAGTATTTTGGGGATCTAGAAATGTAAGAAAATAAAGAAATTAAAATACTAGCAACAATTTTTTCTTTAATGTTTAGTTTTTCTTAAACAATATTTTTTTAGACCCAGCAGAAAAACTGTTCATAAAACATGTTTTCAAGATGTCCTTTAAATCTAATGATTTTCCTTGACATGTACTGTGTCGATTTAGAGACTTTAATTTTATTTTTGGCATAAAACAAAAACCCTAGAATCAACTTGACAGTCATTTCCAAAAGATTCTGCTTTCTGTATTTGTGTGTTTAGTTTTCTATGGTTATGTGATGAAATACCACATATTTAAGATATTAAAACAGCAATCATTTATAATCTCATAGTTTCCATGGGTCAGGAGCTCAGGCCCAGCACAGCTTAGTGATGGCCTTACCAAGGTTCAATAACAATAATTACCAGGTTGCATTTTCATTTGGAGTTCATGGTCCTCTTCCAAACTCACTTCTTTTGAGGCAGATTCAATTCACTGGAGTTATCAGACTGCGAGTCCCACTTCCTCAAAGTCACTACACTTTCCATACATGTGGCCATCTCTTTATAATGTTCACATCTTTGAAGCCAGCAGGAGAGTTTCTACTATTTATGTATGAATGCATGTGTGTATCTATGTGTTTATGTGTTTAATTGTGAATACATTAGCACAATCACTGATTTCTGACAACCTTTGTCATATATTATCGATTAAGTCATAGGTCCTGGCCAGGTGTAAGGGGAGGGTATGATACAGGGCGTGAACATGTAGGCCAGCATGACACAGCATGTTGAACTTATTTTAATATTATGTAACCTATTATTTTAGATTTTTTAAATTATGCCATATATAGGAAAAAAGAAATATTGTGACGGATTCTAAAGTTTATTCTCAGGTAGCTATGCTTACACTATAGCTCCCAATAGGCATTTCTCTCTATTTTACTAGCCATTATTTCAAGTTAGTTAATCACCAGCCAAAATAAAACCTAGCTTGGTGTTTACTACTCTATAATCTGACAAATCCTCAATATCCAGCCTTGAAATGCATGACTTCATTTACCCACATCTTTTTCAATACACATCTTGTTTCTTTCTCTTCCCCCACTTCTTTCATTACACTTTTCTTGTTTCTTTTCTACTTTTTAGAAAGGCCCAGGCTTTTCCCTATAGTATTAATTACATCGGTATCATCTGCAATTTTGAATATACTAGTATCTTAAGTTATATTCACCAGTATGTAAAATACCGTCTTTATTTAGAACAGAGGTCAGTTCGAACATCCTATTCAGTTCAGGAAAAATATTTTAAAGGATGTTCTTCATATGCTATTTATTCAGTAATTTGAAGTATTCCTTCAACAACCCCTAAATCACCTTAAAAATCCATTACAACTGATACATTTAGAACTGATTTTACAGGGGAAGAATGTAAATGTTTGGGGTCCAGAGGTCGGTCTGTAGTATGCAGTCTCTAAGATGGCCCCAAGTGATCCCCATCTCCTGGTTACATAACATTGTTTTTTTCACCCACATAGACCAGACTGGTCTATGTGGCTGATAGAATTGGCACAAGTGATGCTATGCTGTTTTTCTGATTAGGTTATATAAGATAATAGGATGCCTTTTTGGGTTCTCGCTCTCCCTTCCTCCCTTTTTTCCTCCCCTTACTACCCCCACCCCTTAAAAGTTGCTATGGGTTAAGGCTAGCTGCCAGCTGAAAGGAACTGGGAGTAACTTCCTGAGAAAACTTGAGCCTTAACCATCCAACTGAAATGCTGGATTCCTGATCTCAGAAACTGTGTAAGATAATAAATGCTTTCTTTCTAAGATGTTACTTTCAGAGGTAATCCATTATGTACCAATACATAATTAATACATTATATAATATTGTACCCCTGAAATTATTTCCACAAATTTCAATAATCCTTGACTTTACTTGAAATACAGGATTAATAGTATATTGAATATATGGTCTCTGAGGCCAGTGTAGTAGGAGAGATAGGCATGTATATTTGTAAGACAGTAAGACAAGGGAGAAGAAAATCAGAAATGCTTAAATTTCCCCTGGAATTCTGATTTTATGATTTGTAGAGCATATTTACCTATTGATCACCTCATTGTTGGAATGTTGCTCAGGATTAGGTGCTGGACTGTTCTGACCCTTGTGTAGAAGATCTGTTTAGAATACTGAAAAAAAAAATGCTTCCCTTTATAGAATCTGAATTAGCAGAATTTATTCTACTAGTCAGTCATGCTAGTTTTATTTTGTTCTCCTTTAATATCCTCATGGATTTGTAAAGAATAGAGTTACATGGAAGTATCTAGTTATATGCACATATATTTTGGGTACTGTGTTGAGTTCACTAGAAAATAATACATTTGGTCTCCAAGAAAGTGAGTAGAGAAGCACATGTCAGCAGGTAATAGGAGGACATTTTAAAAAATAATTCACTTTAAACCATCATTTAGAATTTCACATCTGTTGAATGTACTATTATGCTAAAAACTGGGCAAAACACTGCATTATATTTTGGAAAAGACTTAGAAAAAGAAACTTGTTTTCATCAAGAAAAAGAGAGTTTATATTTATAATTTTAAATTTGTGGCATGGAGTGATGCACTAGTAAAAATTTTGATACCATTATACAAAATAGAAAAATATGGATTTTTAACTGGCCTGCTTTTCAATTCAACTGAACATTAAGTACATTTTAATGGTCTTATTTGCTGGGAAGAACACCATTACAATAATCTGCTTTTTACAGCCCATATCAAATATGAACCAGCATCACTTATTACAAAGTTTGTGCTTTAGGAGACATTTTCACTGCATCTAACAGTACTGCCCCACATTTCTTGGAATTAGTCTTTAATGATACCATTTTCCAAACTGAGTTGTTGCTCAAACGTACTGATTGTTTTGTGGTTAAAATCTAGTCCAGGAACTATATTTAAAATGTCACACAAATTTGTAAGGAAAGGTCCACTGAAACTATTATTATATTAGTAATTGTGTGAAAATGTTACAGAGGAAATTCTATGTAGCTTGGATGTTTTTAGTTTTTTCTTTCCCTATGTGATAAAGAGTGGTGAATATGAAATCTCATTTTAGCTGTTGGCAATTCAAGTTTTTCTATTTTCTGTTGAGAACAGAGGACTATTACTGTAGGTGTCATGTAAAATAAAGTTAGAGTCTGAAGCTTCCTTTTAGTTGTGAGACTTTTTAAGGAGCTGTTCAGTGTTGAGCCCAGCACCTGGCATTGTATAAGTGATGCATATGAGAGCTTGTGGAGAGCATCCTTCCTTTTCACTGAGGCTTTATTAGGCCCTGCTAACATTTTCCCTGTTGCTCTGACTTATCCATCTTTCTAGCTGCAACTCACAGCACAGTAGGTCTAATATAGATTGACTCCTTTGCCTGAAGAACGATTGAAACTTGTGTCTGAGTTGCTAAATGTTCACTGAACCATTTTATTGAAGATAAAGTAAATAAAATAGATTGCCATATGAGAATTCTCTGAAATCAAATGGAATAATTTGGCAGATTTAAACCCATGAAGGCAAAGCAGTGAAACAGATGTGAATACGTTTTATATTCAGTATATCAAAGGACAGATAGTCTTGTGATATTGGACCTAAATATTCATTTTTGTCAGTACAATTAAATGTTAAACATAATTCACAGTTGCTATATATTTTTGTTCTTAAACAAAGAATGGGTCCTCTGCAAGTAATATCAATATAAACTTTGAGACCGCAACGTGTGATGATTTTTTTCTGTCTGACACTTAAGTGCCTGGATCAGTAGCCTCAGAGAATTTAATAAACAACACAAATGAATGGATTTATCAGAGTGCACTCTAGAATCTTAAGGCTGGAGATTAAGTTAATCTTAGCCTCTTAAAAGACACTAGTAGTCTTTAGCATTATTTTCATTAATTAATAAATGTATGTATTCCTCTGAGAGGAATGCATTCTGTGAAAATTTTTTGTTTGTTTGTTTTGAATAAAACTATTTTAGGTTTACATAAAATCATGAAATAATATCTTTTGTATATATATATTATCACCTGAAATAGTTTTGGGGAGGAGAATATAAAAATTAACATCCTGAATTCTATGAAATTATGATTATAATAGCATATAATACTATAATAATATGTATCACCATATTTAATTTGTAAAATACAAGGATCTCAGCATTTGTATGAGGATGCGTGGAAAGCCTGATGTGGATAAATGAAGATGTCTTATTTGATTGCCTAGGTCAGATTAAAAGCAAATATTTATAGACGAAAGAACAATAATAAGGTTTGTTAGACCTTCTTAAATGATTAATGTTTAAAAATTTACTAATACATTTCATTAGTTTCTCAGGTAATGATTTTTTGCTTTTAGTTATATCCATTAAATACTGGTGCATAGTAGTCAAACAGTTCTCACAACTATTATTTATTATGATTTTTTTTAAGATTTATTTTTATTTATATATACAAGGACAGGGGTGTAAGCCATAGGTAGAGAGGAGTGAGAGGATTCACCAGAGACAGAGTGGGGAGCAGAACAGGCAGATCTACTGAAATATACTGCTGAGGGGAGCAGGGAGTGAGACATGAGAGATCTGCTGTGCCATATGGGATTAACTCCCTGATTGGGAATGGAACTCATGTTGGAGTGGCTGGCTGCGATACCTTGGTGGCACTGAGACTATCCCTTGCACCACCTGGGAGGCACTATTTATTGTGATTTCAACTATCTTTGTCAATCAGTAAGATACAAACTCTACCATATATTCTCATATGAATAATGAACTATCTTAAGAAGTCTTTGGTATTCTTTTTTCCCTGTAAGTAATATTATCAATCAAGAACTGCTTTAGTTCTTAACAAAAACTTGAACCTTTTGCCGCCATAAAGTTCTGTCATTCTTAGTGTTCATGAGGGTCTCCAACAGTGTGTGCAAGACTGAGTAAGAATAACCGTCTTCATGGTCTTTTGCAAGTGAATTGAGAGATCATCACATTTTATTTTCTCCTCACATAGTAAAACCAAAAGTGTAGTTATCTAATATTTATTAAATAACTTAATGTTCTTGGTATTCTAGTACCCATGTAGTCTTTATTTGTTGATATCCATTGTTTTTTTTTTTTTTAAAGATTGATTTATTTATGCATACAAGCTGGGGTATAGGCCAGACGTGTGGGGTGGTGAGAGGATTCACCAGAGACAGAGTGGGGAACAGAACAGGCAGATCTACTGAAGTACACTGCTGAGGGGAGCAGCGGGTGAGGCAGGAGAGGTCTGCTGCACCATGTGGAAATCTCCCTGGCTGGATATAGAATTCCATCCGCAGTGGTTCTGACCAGTTTCATAGTGCTGCGCTTAACCTGTTGCACCACAGGGAGGCCCTTCATTGTTCTTTTCTGCACATACGCCTTTCTGATTGATCAGAAATGTTAAAAGTCCTTTCCTCTATCTTTAACTCCATCATATTTACTCTACAATTATGAAAATTTGATTTTCAGTGTGAACTTACCTTCAGGAAATCATGTGTCAATTTTTTTTTTTTTTCTTAAAAAGAACATTACACTGAGACTGGGAATCCTTACCCTCTTTGACAATAATTTCAGACTTTTAGTGACATGCCGAACAGCATTAAGAGGAACTTGTAGAAGAGCTGCATTTTGTGAATCAGTTCCTGATGTCACCTGTGCTTTGTAATCTGCCTTCTCTCTGGCTACCCTTTGTCCTTGCTTTGCCTTTATACTTAATTCTCCTTTTCAGAATACGTCATTGTCTCTTTACATGACTAGTTTTGTGATAGTGCATGTTCTTTTGGCACTATTGTCTGGTCCCTCAGATGGCACCTTGACTTGCACATGATGTGATGATGACGATATTTGACAGTTATCACCAGTGCCTTTGTTTGTTTGTTTGTTTGCTTTTTTAAATATTTATTTATTTATACTTACAAGCTGGGGTACAGACCAGAGGTGTGGGGTGGCGAGAGGGTTCACCAGAGACAGAGTGGGGAGCAGAACAGGCAGATCAGAAATACACTGCTGAGGGGAGCAGCAGGCGAGGCAGGAGAGGTCTGCCGCACCATGTGGGATTCTCCCCTGCCGGGCGTCGAATTCGTATCGCGTGCTGCCGACAGGTCCACAGCGCAGCGCTCAACCGCTGCGCCACCAGGGAGGCCCCACCAGTGCCTTTGTAAGTGATTCACCTGCATTAACTCATGTAATACTCATAATGTCTGAATCAGATACTTAAGAAATAGAGGTTATTACTATCTCCATTTTATAGATGAAAGAGTAGTACCCAGAGGGATAAGTAGTTTGTCTAATGTTATACAGTTTTTATGTGGCAAACTAGAGTTTGAACTGAGGCCTCCTCCGATTACCTATCACCTAAAAATGTTGACCAGCCCCTCTTCTCATGGGATTCTACTGGTGCCCTCAATCACAGTATGTGTTTAAGCATAAAGAGGTTTGTGGTAGAAGTTTATTTGATGTTTGGAAGCTAGCATAGTCTAAACGGTTAACTTCTGGAATATTTAAAAATAAATCACTTTCTTCTGTATCTTCAAAATGCAAAAGCATAGACTAACATATGAAAATATTAGTAAGAATACATTAAGTCTACTTTAGGAAATGGTGAGAATGATTTATAGTGTTCCAGTAAGTTCAAAGGGATTTTTTCATAACTGCTTAAAATATAGTTAGACTGATCATGCATTGCAAAGTCATTTTTATTATGTTTTTGCAATTTTTATATAATTATAGTAAAGATTTGCTAGAATTTAATTCAGAAATCTTAAAACTATGCACTTATAGATCGATGATCATATTAAATATCATCCAGGACACTTTTGAAAGCAAAAGGATTCTATTGTTATTTACACATGAAACAGATATGGGGCTGCCTTGGGTAAGAATGTATGGTCAGCCTACTTGAAACAGATACACTGCTTTTTTTCCTCAATGTACTTTATTAGCAGAACCTGATTCTTTTAAGATTTTTTAAATTTTATTATTTGTTTATGCATTCAACAACAGGGGTGTATGTCAGAGGTGGGCGGTGGGTGCGAGGATTCACCAGAAACAGAGTGGGGAGCAGAACAGTCAGATCTACTGAGATATACAGTTGAGGGGAGCAGTAGGTGACACAGGAGAGATATGCTGTGTCATGTAGGTTAGCTCCCTGACTGGGCTCAAACTTATGCCATTGTGGCTGGCAATAGCTTGAAAGTGCTGAGACTTTAACCCCTGTGCCACCATGGAGGCCCAACAGAACCCTGATTCTGTTGAAATATATTTTTCATTACTCCGCATAGTATATAGTTCATGAGAAACTGACTCTTTGTGCCCAGTTCCAGTGGGTGAGTAGTGACTATTTTAGGTTAATTATGATATTTCCATTCTATTGCCAATGATTGCTTATTTATATTTTATTATTAACTTAATAAATATTAAATCATGGTGAATGAATTAATTAAATATAGACATAAATGAATTCGGGATTGGATTAATTTGTTTTATTTAGAAACCTTCCTACCTGATATCCAAGTGAAATATATAGTAACTTTCTTTTCTACTTAAACTTTTGGACTGAGATTTTTTTTGTTACTTGATGCTATAGATATTCTAATTAATATGCTAATTTAAATTATTGTTGAGAATTGCTCCCTAAACAGATATTTTTCACTTACAGAGTTCTCTCTATATATAACGTAGGGTGGGTTTAGAAAAGAGAACTGAGGAGTTTAGGATGAAAAACAGGATGGGGATTTTTCTTCCCAGAATTCCTAAAGGTTATTAAAAGAAAAGTGGTTTCTATGCCTTTTTTATGGGATTTTTAAGGCCAAAGAAAACAGATCTAAATATCTTTTTTTCTTCTCATCTGAGTAATGTTTCTTCTCTGGTTCATCTTCTTGCTGTCCTACTACAGATTAGATTACAGATACTTGGATTCTTACATTTCCTCATACCGCGGATGAGGAATCAATGTAAATAACTATGGGAAAGGAATACTGTTAAATAGATTATAGAATACCTAAACAATGAAATAACAAAAGATATGTAGGTAAGTGAGTGATGCAGGTTATAAAACAGTATTTTAATAACAAAAGTTTTGTTTAAACTACATAATATTCATAGGAAAATTATAAATATAAAAAATGCATGTATACATATTGAAAATAATCAGTGGTTTCTGGGGAAACAAATAAGATTTTAATTTATATATTTCTGTGTGATTAAAATGTTTTTTCTGAAATAAGAAAACTATTAGAATCAAATTGAAAAATAGTGTATTGAATTCTCTCTTATGTAATTCTCCGTAATTTACTGCTGTATACAATTACTTAAGCACCTCATGGTTCAAGCATTCTCGACAATAAAGAATTAATATATTCTTGCTTGTGTTTCTGCTCAGGATTTTAACACCTTTAAAGACAATGATGTTGTAGATCACATTAGTCATGAGCCTTTAGAAACTGGAATTTTCATTTCCACAAATTTTTTTTCTTGATATCTGTACACTTGCCAAAACATTTAAATGTTAGCTGCTTAATGGTTTATCTTTTAGAAATGTCATTTGTAAAACATGAAAAGCACTCCTTTCCATGTGTAAGCTAATTTAGAATTGATTATAAAAATAACTAACTAAGCCAAGTGCTTCTTAACCCTGTGAAATATAAGTCTATGTTTTCTAACAAATATTTTGTAAATTTTCCTTTACTTAAATTTTTAGGTAAGTTTTGGTACATGAACTTTGAAAAACAAATTTAATCTAAAATGTAAATGATTAGGAACGATCAAATTAGAAGGTATATGAAATAATTGTAAATTATCCCACTTGTAGTATAACTATGATATTAAGAAAATCACATGCACAATCAGTAATGCTGTTTTTCAAAATCAAACAATTTCTGAAGAAAATAAACATTACCTTGATAGAGAATATCATTGAACTTCTGGGAAATGCAATGTATATTAAAAAAATGAAATAAAACCTTGGGTTTTATATATAAAATAAAATTAGGTCTAGTCACAATCTTTTACTGTTTATAAAAACTCCTGCAAGATGCAACTGCATTCTTCTTCATTGCAGGAAATCTAGCAAACCTAACTAATGCCCACCCATGAGAGCAATGTTTCAGATTGTTGCTGCAACCAAAAATTTGTCAAGTTTCCAAACTAACCTTAAAAAGCAAAATGGCTTCCCCTGAGAATCTCTTTTTTGTGTGTTGAGAGACCAGAGTTCTTCTTTGTCTCTGTTCCTATGTAAAAACTTACAAGTCTGTTTATGTCTGAACTTCGAATCAATGATTTATTGGTAAAAAAATGGTTTTTTAAAAGATGTTTTGCCCTGAACTACTATGATCTCTTTTAAGGGTCACATTCTGTAAAATAGTCCTCTAGCTTTTGTTAACATAACTTGGGGAAATCCTCTAAATATTTTCAGAAGGATTTACCTTCTGAGATGACTCTATTGCTTTCCAAGGTCTGGTTAACATCCTGAAGAATGGATATTTCCCCTGATCTCCAGTGTTTGGCATTTGTATAAATTCTCTGTCTTAAGTTTTAGTCAGTTCAAAGAAGGTGATTATAAAAAGTTAGGAGTATACCTCTTTTCTAAATGGCAATATTTGATAAATTGCCCTTTTTTGATTGATGTGATAGGAAGCAGAAGTAATTCTTTGAGATCTTGATTATCAGAAGTTATCCATTGAATTTTAACTGGAGTTCAGCGATCATCATGGTTAGTTAACTCAGTTTATTGACTGCTCTCATGTATATAATTCTATATTTTGAATGTTTTTGGTAATTTCCACATTGTTACAATGATAGGGGTAATACATATTTGTACCTAAGGAAATATGGTCATTTGGAGAAATGACCGTATATGTCTTTACATTCATGATGTAAAATTTTGTTGGTAAAAAGTTATTGGGTTGTTAGAAATTTATATAAATGTTCAAATATTAATTTATTTAATGTAAATTTACTTGAACTATGTACTTGCCAAACATTTCTCCAAGTAGTTTAAATAATTAATTTACTTAATCCTCCCAACACCTTTAATATGATATCCTATCATTTTTCTCATTTTAAGATTAAAAAATAGACATAATTAGTAAAGGGGAGCTAGAATTTAAACTTAGAAAGTCTGGATCCAGAATTTATAACTTCAACCTATTAATTATTGTGGTAGACTTCGTAAGTCACCAGTAGTCACCCTAAGGTAACGCTTTACGAAGTCGCACATTTGCATATCCCCTCCCCTTCAGTGTGGGTAGAACCTGAGGCTCATTTATAGCCAACTGAATATACAAAGATAGTGGGATGGTCATCCTACTGAATTTTCTGATGCTATAAAGGAAATCTCATGTACTAACAAAGTAAATATCAAGATCTCCCAGGGATTGGTTTTAGGAGACTTGTTTGAGAAAATCACTGGAGACGTGAATTACTTTCATAAAAGCATTCATATCCCATGCCCTCTACAACCATGCCTTACCACTTTGCTTTATAAATAATTTTTACCTTTGTTTTTTATAATTATCTTTCTTAGAAATAAAGTTTTACTCCATATTTCATTAATATGGTTATCCTTTACTATTTGTTGTATAATTTGGAAATTTTTTTATCTTTGAAAATATGCTTTTAGTCTCAACTTTTTTGGACAAGTTAGTTTCTTTACTGCTCAGTTGTTGCTCAGTTAAAGCTTTGTCAGCCATTATTAGTAATAATTTATAATTTAGCTAATTTTAATACAGTATGTAAAAGTATAACTCCAGTAACATAGATTGATGTTCCAAAAATGAGAAGACATACGGTATTTTATTCAGTCATTCACTACATTTTCCAGCTGCAGCCACTATCATAAAAGTATTGAATGCCATTCTAAAACTTTTTTTTTTAAAGATTTATTTATTTATACATACAAGCTGGGGTACAGACCAGAGGTGTGGGGCGGCGAGAGGGTTCACCAGAGACAGAGTGGGGAGCAGAACAGGCAGATCAGAAATACACTGCTAAGGGGAGCAGCGGGCGAGGCAGGAGAGGTCTGCCGCACCATGTGGGGATTCTCCCCGGCTGGGCATCGAACTCGCATCGCCGCTGCCGACAGCTTCACAACGCAGCGCTTAACCGCTGCGCCTAACCGCTGCGCCACCGGGGAGGCCCATCATTGTAAAACTTTTTGAAGGTTTAATAATTATCTAAATATAGTGACCAAAATAAATTCTTTTTAAAAAAGATTTATTTATTTATGCATACAAGCTGGGGTGTAGGCCAGAGGTGTGGAGTGGTGAGAGGATTCACCAGAGACAGAGCAGGGAGCTGAACAGGCAGATCGACTGAAATACAGTGCTGAGGGGAGCAGCGGGTGAGGTAGGAGAGGTCTGCTGTGCCATGTGGGGCTCTCCCTGGCCAGGGATCGAACTCGTGCTACAGGGATTCTGGATAGCTTCATAGTGCTGCACTTAACCCGTTGTGCCACCAGGGAGGCCCCCAAAATAAATTCTTGCTGAGTATTTACCAGGAGGACTTATAATAATTAGATCACTCATGTAATTGGATAGATATGATCAGATACAATATATAAGGTACATTTTCATTTATGTGATAACAAAAGTATGTGGGTTTCACTGTAAGTGAGTATGTGGGTCTCACTATAAAATCGTTTGCTCATGATATGGTAATATAAGTGTCCTAGCATTTATGGTCACAGAAAGTATCCTTTAGCAGACAACAAACACTCTAGTTTCTATAGGACTTTAATTAATATGAGTTACTAATTTCACATTTTAAACTCTTCAGTAATCAGCCCCTAAGGGGATGGCGTGTGTGTGTGTGTGTGTGTGTGTGTGTGTGTGTCTGTGTGTGTATGTGTGTGTGTGTGTGTGTGTAGTGGGGGGTTCTCATGCTGAACTGGGAAAAAATAAAATATGTAAATTTTCATTTAAATATCCTTCATTGTTATATCACTAAAATAGAACTTGTATATGAAAATTCTTTAAATTGGGATTCTGATAATTCCTAATCTTCCTCTGCAATCCATTTGCTCTTACACTTGTTCTTTACTGGTAGTTGTCAATATTTCCTACATTCTCTCCTTTGCACATCCAAGGTAGTTCTTTGAAATGCTTTGTGCTATTTTAAAAGCAAAATAATTAAGATTAGAAAACTCTGAATGCTAAAAAGACATAAAAAGTCAATAGCTAGATAGCCCACACATATTTCATATTTATTTTTATATAATTTTTGCTAATCCTTCTGACTGTATATCTTTTGGCGTTATCGTTTATATGCGAATGACAAAATACAATGTGCTTGACCTCATTTGACTTTTTTGACGTTCAGTCAGTTAAAAGGTTTGTAAGATGTTTAATTACCAAATGGTATGATCATTATTCATCTCATCATTTGATATATAATGTCAGCTGAATTGCTTCCCTGGAGTGCTCTGTGTTTCACAGATCAATAGATTTACCAAGAGCTTGAAGGAGGGCTTTAAACATTCATTGAAAAGAAGGAAAACATATCTCTCTTATAAAATCACTTATGTAGTCATTTCATCAGCTTCATAATTATTTTATTTATTTCTGTGAATATCCTTATAACAATAGTTTTAGAATATTACAGCTCACTCCATTAAGTAAATTAAATTATTGTTTTTATCAGGTTTCTTTACTGAATTGCTCTGAAAACTCTGTAACAAAAAGAGAGTCAGCTTTCTTGAATGAACTCTGCTTTTGACATCTGTAATGAATGATTTATGTTTAAAATATAGCTCTCAGAATTCTATACTTCCCCTTAAATAATTCTTATAAATATTGTTTTATGTTATTCCCAGTCCTCATTTGTTATGAAGAATTTGTTATAGGAGAGGTTTAGCATTAAAAGGACAGTTGTTCTTTCTTCCCCACGTCTTGTATGTTCACCAGGCCCGACTAAATCACATTGAAGTGTAGTTAATGAAAACATTTAAAATTCATTAATTGCTGCTACATACCAGCTTCTTTTAATCATTTTACCTCTGTTATCTCACTTAATAACTCAGCAGCCTTCTGAGGTAGCTATTATTGTTCCCATTGTCTATTATGAGTTACCTTACATGCCCAAGGTCTCTCATCAAATAAACAGAAAAACCAAACTCAGGACCTGGTAAGTCGCTCCTGGCCACTTGTGCATACTGCATCTTGGGCATAAGTGAGAACACTATTGGAATTTTAAATAGTTAGATCCAAACTTATGTCTGTCTTATGAAAAATAATGTAGTCTATCACTTTTAGCTACCTTTCATAGTAGTATTTAATTATAGCTCTTTTTAATCTGTGGTGATTTGGGGAATGAATTTCCATATTACAGTATGGAATGCTCAGTGGTCTGTTAGGTTAGTTAGAAACTGTCAGTTCTGCTATTTGACTTTTTCCCACTTATCGTATACAAAGGCAACCTATTTTTTTAGGGATGCTGGTAAAATACATGAAATTCCTAGACCAAACTTAATGTATTAGTTACAGCACAAGCAGCATGGCTATTAATCAACATGCTTGCATCAGTTACCCTTGTTCCTAAGTGCTGAGGGCCAGTATGGATGCTATGCACACAGTGAGTATACGTCATAACTAAGGAACACCGAACTATTGTAATCTGCCTACTTTTATAGAAAGCAGTAAGCAGCCTTTCTTTGTACCAGAAAGATGTAATAGGAGGTCTTTTCCACCTCTGAACACTACAGTATGTTAGTTCCTGTTTTGTTCTAACAAATTAACACAGGCTTTGCAGCTTAAACAACACAGTTATTAGCTTACAGTTCTGGAGATAAGAGTTTGAATGACTCTTATTGGACTAAAATCAAAGTGTCAGCAACACTATGTTACTTTTGGGAGGTTCCAGGTGAGAATCTGTTGTCTAGTCTTTATAACTTTCTAGAAGTTGTTATTTCTTGACTTTTGGGCTTCTTGCATCTTCAGAGCTGGCAAAATCCAGTTGAATCTTTCTCATATCACATCACTCTGATATTACTTCTGCTGCCTCCCTCTTCCACATTTAAGAATCCCCTGATTTAATATGCCTATTGGAAAATCCAGTATATTCTACTCTTTTTATAAATCAGTTGATGAGTAACCTTAATTGTATCTGCAACCTTAATTTCCCTTGTAATATAATGTAACATTTTTACCAGGGGTTAAAACATGGACATCTTTGGGAGGTCATTATTTTGCTTGCCACATATACTGTCTTGGTACATTGTACATTTTCACAAGTTGGGTACTTCTTTCGCCACCCTGATTAATCTTACTGACAGAGGTTTAGATCAAATTGTTCAATTTGTCTCATGAAACATTTAACTGAGGCTACTACTAATAGGATTACAAACAGTAAGATAAGGACAACCTGTAGTATTGATCTCAATTATGTCTCAGGGACCTAGACTCATCCACTTTTCAGTGAATACCAAGAATGACTAGTGGGTCTTATTTTAGCCAGCCAAGATATAATGTTAGTCCAGTTAGTTATCCATTATGACCTACACAATGGAGTTTACTGTGACATGCTGATCTTTGATGGCATTGCCTATAATTGCAGAGGGAAATAGATCAGACAAAAAGCAACCCCCTAATGGAGTCTATGGTCCATTCTCCCTTTTGTGAAAATATGTGTTTAAAAGAGGTGCATCACTTCTTTTTGAGCTTTACTTGGGTCACCATTTTAATTGTTTGATTAAGTCATGTGGGAAAAGTCCACTGATGAGCTATAGCTTTGATTCCTATATACTTTGTAACCTGAAGTCAGTTGGGGATCAGGAAGACAGTTGAATTTGCATCAGGAAGATTAAAACAAAATGTACATGTCAAGGAGCATTAATAGTTTCTCCTCTCTTCCACCTCCCAGGATCCCATGTGCTAATTCCCCAATTTCCACATAGGACACTTTAGGAGGCTGGATGAAGAATTATCGCTATACTCAAGATTATGTTAATCCAACTAGAGTAAACAGGTAACTGAACTGAAATTAAGTCTGAATTTCCTAGATCCTCTCACCTGGAAGGAATTCTAACCAGGTTGGCTGGGGAATGCCATTTGGATTAAGAAAAATTCATCATGTCCAGGAGTGATCAAAGCAGAATCCCAAATTTTCAAAATAGATCTTTATAATCCTTATCCCTTTCATTCTGATGATTCAGGAATGGTCAGGAAAATATAAATCCTCTCTGGGTAAAGCTACGGTCAGTGACCAAACTGCTTTAACTAAGTTGTCGGAGCTAAGAGGAGGTGAGAGAGAGGATCAGAAATCTTTCAGACTCACCTTTTGAGGAGACTCTTCTAATCCCCCACAATCCGGATGCCTATTGAAGGCAAAGAACAAAGACTGTTGATCAAATGACTTGATGTTCAGGTCTTTGTTGGGTGTCCTTTGTGAAAAATTGTGCACTGTCAGGCTCTAAGTGGTCCAAAATCTGAAATATGACATAGTTATGTTTCAAGCACCATAAAAGTGTGGCCAGAGTTAGCTGATTAGGCTGGAACCATGCCACTAAAATCTGAGAAAGTGTCAACAGCACTGAAGTACCAGCAGTAACCCTGCAAGTGGAGCAGAGGTCCAATGTAGTCAATTTGCCAGGAGCAGGTGAAGTCAATTCTGTTTCTGGCAGAAGTAAATTCTCCAGATTCTCTCATGTTCCTGCATGAAAGAAAGAAACTCTTTGAAGCAAAGGAACTACTGCTCTTTTGTTCAGAATGTCTCTTCAAAGTGTTTGCATAATGAACACTTTCGGAAGATACAGGTATAATTTTCCTCTGTACTGACAGCAGATTTGTTCACTGACCATTGTAATAAAGACAGTCTGTCTCTCTGGAATAAAGATGGGAATTATAAAATATCTATATTCCCTAAACTTTGTGATCTTCTCTGTGATATAACCATTGTGTATGCAGTTGTCATTTGGCCCTCACTGCAATTCTGTGTGGAAATTGGTACTCAGGAAAATGGCTAACTTGTTAGTTTTCATATCAGATCCATTAAGTATTTTGATTTCACGGCAAATATTTTCAAAATGGAGTGATTCATTTTACTTGAGATTAAAATATAATTTGAATTTATCTGCTTGTAACTAAAATCAGCCCAACAGTCATCACGTTTGTGATATTACTAAATGTTGTGAAACCTGATTTCCCATTGGTTTTCTGCACAGAGAAATCCATTCATTTTATAAGTACAGAAGAAATGAATTTCATATCTATTACACTAGTCAATATTGAGATCGTTACTGACTTAAAAAGGCCCTACTCTGTAGTATTTTGGTGTGCTGAACATGAATATAACCCTGAAAATTTTTTATTAGCTCTTGTTTTGAAGATATTTCATATAATTAATTTTATATGTTTTACTGTGTAAATTTATCCAGTAGGACTGCAACAACATCCTAAATCATCCTAGAATGATGTAATATTGCATCACATTGCATAATACTGTCATGCACACATATCCAGAGTTGATTGCATCATTTTCGGTGCAATGTAATACTACTGCCAGGCGGCTGCTGAAGTAAGCTGATGTCAGCAATGCACTCTATAAAGCCCTGTTGGAAAGGTTGAGTACTGAAAATATTTCAGACTTTGTCTGCATTGAGACCAGTTCCACATGGTGAGGGACTTCCTATTCCAGAACCTCCAGCAGAATAATCTCTTGATTCATGTGATGAAGACAAGGGTGAGCCGACCTATTCTATTCCATCAGCATGCAGTGATCCAGATTTTCACTGTGGTGCATCATCAACCCCACACAGACTAACACAGGGAGAACTAAATGACCTGGTTCATGATTTGGACTTACCCAAGAACAAGGCAGAATTGCTAGGATCAAGACTCCAACAATGGAATCTTCTAGAAGAAGATGTCACAATTACTTTCTATCAAAAGCGCCACCAGCAGTTGGAACCTTTCTTCAGAAAGGAAAGTACTCTGGTATTCTGTTCTGATATTGAGGGCCTCACGAATGCATTAGAAATCACTCATGACCCACAAGAATGGAGACTATTTCTACTCTTCAAAACTGAGTCTTAAGACTGTGCTTTTGCACAGTGGAAACCGTCTTCCATCTATTCCAGTAGTGCATGCTGTCCACATGAAAGAGACATACCATAACTTAAAGCAGTTACTGAATTCCATTGAGTATAACAAGTATAGCTGGCACATACAATTCGTTGACCTGTGGTTATTTGAAGCTAGTTGCCCTTTTAATGGGACTTCAGCAGGGATATACAAAATACATGTGTTCCTTTTATGTGAGTGGGATAGCTGAGCAAGTGAATTGTACTACTTGTGGAAGGAATGGAATTGCAGACAGTGTAGTAGTTGGAGAGAAGAATATCCAGCCCTCAGGTCTGGTCGAGGCTCACAAAATCCTGCTACCACCCCTTCATATCAAACTAGGTTTGAAAGCCATGGACCAGACCTCACCAGCTTTCCTATACCTGCATGAAAAATTTCCTCGACTCAGCAAAGCAAAGAGTAAAGAGGGAGTTTTTGTGGGTCCTCAGATTCAAGAGCTCTTCAAAGATGACCGATTCAACAACTTGTTGCAGGGTGATGCAAAACAAACATGGAATGCCTTTCGCCTAGTGTCTACAAACTTTTTTGGCAGTGTTAGCAGAAAACTACAAGGAACTAGTAGAAGACATGCTGATGCAGTATCAGAAACTTGTCTGCAATATGTCTCTAAAGATCCACTTCCTTTATTCCCATCTGGATTTCTTCCCTGAAAACTGTGGTATGGTTAGTGATGAACATGACAAACGTTTTCATCAAGACATTGCGTCAATGGAACAAAGATACCAGGGAAAATGTCCCACTACAATGCTGGCTGAGTACTTGTAGACACTCCCCAGAGATGCTCCTGAACAGCTGTACAAGAGACAAGCGAAGAAATCTAAGAAGTAGTCTATGACTTGATTTTTTACAGGTATTAACCGTAGGCCTATTACTATTGGCATGCATTTCGTGATGTAAACATCAATTTATTGCAGATTACAAAAAAAAACTAGAGCCAAAATTAGAATATGACTGTCATATTTATGTTGAGCACATACAAATTGATAGGAAATGTCTAATTTTATTTCAGTAACATGACTTTTGTAAAAAAATTGTTGACCAGTGTTATTTAAGCATGAAAGAGAGGGAGAGGATGCATTATAGATTTACATATGACACATATTTTCCATTGAAAATGGGTTGCTGAAGAGTCTTCTCACTAGGTAAAAGTAATCATTGTAAGCATGAGGCACACTGTCCCCTCTCCCAAAGATGTGACATTGAAAAAGAAAATGCCTTCCAATCTTTCAATTTAGTCAGCTACTCACTTTTAGGAGAAATAATGATTTTCCTATTGATTGGTCATTCAAAAACAATTGCATTTCAGTATACTTGTAAGTCAGTTTTATTTAAACAGTATAAAATATCACCAAAGAACTCCTAATTCTTCTCCAGGGAACAAGTGCAATATAAATACTCTGATGCTGTTGTTATTTTTAGAATTAATCTTCATTTAGCACTTAACTGTCTCCAGTGGCTTCACAGATATTACAACAAGGAAACAGACTAAGAAGTTTTATCACTTTTCTAGATTTAAAGTTGAAGTTACATCTTACAACTAGAGTTATTCTTTAAGAGCAAAATTCTAAACTTTTTATTTTAAAAAATTCTGTCAATAATTTGGACCTTAGGTTTTTTTACTCTGTCACCATATATTTGATTGTTGAACAAGAGATTGGGATCTTGGACTTATCACAAGATTTATCCATGGATCTGGTGTTAAAAAAATATTTTTCCCTAGAGCCTTCCCTTTTTTTAAAAAAAAAAGATTTATTTATTTATGTATACAAGCTGGGATACAGGCCGGAGGAATGAGGCAGTGAGAGGGTTCACCAGAGACAGAGTGGGGAGCAGAACAGGCAGATGGACAGAAATACTGCTGAGGGGAGCAGCGGCCGAGGCAGGGGAGGTCTGCGGCACCATGTGGGAATCTCCCAGACTGGGCGTCGAACTCGCGTCACCACTGCTGACAGCTCCACAGCGAGGCGCTTAACTGCTGCGCCACCAGGGAGGCCCCAGCCTTCCCTTTTTAAAATCCAGTACCACCAGTCCTTCTAATCCATTCACTATAACTCCTCGCTTTTACTTTTTCTTAATATTCCCGTGAAAGGGGTATATCTTCTCTGAACTTCTTTAACCATACCTAATCTTACTGTATATTCATATATTATGTTTTCTTTTAATTAGCTTTCATTCACTGTTTATTTCTCTTTGTACATGTCAAGACTTCTCACTTTTACTTTTTCAGGAAAAATTGTATTTGCATTTCATCAGAACTCCCTCTTCCATACTTTTTATTTATTAATATCATTGCTTGCTGATATTGATGAATCTTTGTTCTCCTTATCCTCCAATGTAGTATCCCATCTCTTCCTTTGTCATCAGTTGCAGTTGAGATATTCCTGCTTTCAACATATTAGTTTGGAAGATAGGACATGAAAATCCATGAATGGGGTTTGATAACTAAACCCCATCACACAAATGATACTGTGTATATTCACCTTTACCTTTATAAAATATCAACATATTTATTTAGGAAAATGTTAATATCCATTAAGTTTCTAAAAATCTTCCCATTGCAGACCTCACTGGTGGCCTCATGGGTCTCAGCACTGTCATGACTATGGCCTGATTTAGATCAGGCCATGGAGCTAACCCACATATGCACAGCAGACCTCTCTTTTCTTGTCCGCTGCTCCCCTCAGCAGTGTATTTCAGTCAGTCTGACTGTTCTGCTCCCCACTCTGTCTCTGGAGAATTCTCCTAGTTCCCTATCCTGCACCTCTGGCCTATACCCCAGTTCTTCTATGCGAAAAAAAAAAAAAAAAATCTTCCCATTGCTGTATCTGTGAATATAACCTTTTATCAGAGATCATAAAATTCACTGGTAACAAGATTTATGTTTCAACATGAAACTTTCAGTATTCAAAATTGCATATAGATAAATTTAATTAATACTTAAAATGATTTAATATTGTGGCTATAGCAGTCTATAAAGCTTCTCAATTTAATGTGAGATTATTCTTCATAGAGAAAGTAGATATTTCTGATTACGCTTGCTTGTGATAGACAGCATTTACCCAAACTTCCTAGAATATAAGTTTATAAGACAAATACTATATGAAATTTTACATAGTTTCCCATCTTTATGTTCTCTGGTATCACTTTTTCAAATTAAACATATTTTGCTGGGCCTCCCTGGTGGCGCAGTGGTTGAGTCCTGCACTGTGGAGCTATCCGCAGAGCACGATGCGAGTTCCACACCCAGCTGGGGAGAATCGCACATGGTGCAGCAGACCTCTCCAGCCTCGCCCACTGCTCCCCTCAGCAGTGTACTTCTGATCTGCCTCTTCTGCTCCCCACTCTGTCTCTGGTGGGCCCTCTCGCCACCCCATGCCTCTGGCCTGTACCCCAGCTTGTATGTATAAATAAATAAATCTTTAAAAAAAATAATAGGAGATACAGAATTAAAATATCAATGATTAAGACTGGTAATAGTAATATACTTAATTTTTAGGTGATTTTCTTAAAATCTTGCCTGTCTATGAACGTTGTTATTTCTCGTAATTTAGAGTTCATTTGAACTCTTAAAGAGTTACAGGATTTTGTATTTTACATCATGTCAGAAAGATTTTAGTCAATTTAAAAGCACAATAAGGGCCTCCCTGGTGGTGCAGCGGTTGAGCCCTGTGCTGTGGAGCTGTCGGCAGTAGCGACACGAGTTCGACACCCGGCCGGGGAGAATCCCACATAGTGTGGCAGACCTCTCCTGCCTCGCCCGCTGCTCCCCTCAGCGGTGTATTTCTGATCTGCCTGTTCTGCTCCCCACTCTGTCTCTGGTGAGCCCTCTCGCCGCCCCACGCCTCTGGCTTGTACCCCAGCTTGTATGTATAAATAAAATAAAATATTTAAAAAATAAATAAATAAATAAAAATAAAAGCACAATAATAAAAAAATAGAACAAGGTAAGAGGAAATAAATGGAGGAAAATAATTCAACCGTAGTAGAAGTAGCTCACAGAAGTTCTTTTTTTAGAGTCCTGTTCAATTGCCAGCATTGGCCACAAATTTATCTTTTTTTTTAAATAATCAAATATATATTTGATTTTCTATTTATTTATTTATTTATTTTATACATACAATCTGGGGTACAGTCCAGAGGTGTGGGGCGGCGAGAGGGTTCACCAGAGACAGAGTGGGGAGCATCACGTGCTGCGGACAGTTCCACAGTGCAGTGCTCAACTGCTGCGCCACCAGGGAGGCCCCTCTGTTTATTTTTTTTAAGATTTATTTATTTATGCATACAAGCCGGGGTGGAGGGCAGAGGTGTGGAGCAGTGAGAGGGTTCGCCAGAGACAGAGTGGGAAGCAGAACGGGCAGATCGACTGAAATACACTGCTGAGGGGAGCAGCAGGGGAGGCAGGAGAGGTCTAAGGACATGTGGGAATCTCCCCTGCTGGGCATTGAACTCATGCCAGCTGCCGTCAGCTCCACAGCACTGCACTCAACCCGTTGTGCCACCAGGGAGGCCCCACAAATTTATGTTTAATCAGCTTAGTAGATAAATTAAAGTTGGTAACATACTTAGCGGTGAATGAACGCTATCTATAAAAAAAAATAAAGCAGTTTCTAGAAGAAATCACAATTTTTCCAAATGGATAAACTTACAGGAATCTGTCCTATCCTCATGAAGGCAAACAGTGTAATATAGGATGAACAGTAACCCCATAGTAGACACAATAAAGTCACTTCTTATATGACTGTCAGTGTACACCTAGTACATGACTCCAGTGTGAAGTTTAATAAAAGCAATTTCAGGAGTTTCAGGCGCATTAAATTTGTTCATTCAATGTCTGGTTAGATGGAGATTTGGAATTTAGGGTTTCTGGTCCTGGTAATGGATGTACTGTATGCCATTTAGGCAATCATCTGTAAATACTAATTCTTTCAAACAGAATATTGATAAAGATTAGGTAGCAAAGAGTACAAATGTCGTGTTCTTTTGAAAAGAATGGTGTGGTTCAGATATCTTAGATGGTGTGGCAGATGACCTGTACAAAAAGTAAAGCTAAGATTTCTATAAATTAAGATACCTTCACCAGAGCCCTGTCTGAATAGGTGGCCCCTCATCCCATGTGGTCATTGGTATGAATTTGGAGAGAATGGGTGGGAAGGTTGAAATTCTTTTGCAACATTTCAGAATTCACACTAGATTGGATGATTAGAAATTTAAGATCTTAAAGTTCATCACTATATGATCTGCTGCATCTAATGCGATTTTTAGTACTGGTTTTGGGGTTCAGGGAATATGTTCTTTTTGCGAGCTATTGTGAATCCAAACCTTTTTGCTCCATGTGGTTAGGTAAATAATGAAGCCAAAGCAAAGATTGGCACACCTTGGTGTATCTTCTATACAGTCTCTTATGAGGTAAAAATAGAGTAGACATTTTTCCCTGAGGCTGGCTATAGTAATCATTTTATTTACAAAAATATTCAATATAGTTGTTTCTAATCACTTATCAGAGCGACAGGTAAAACTTAGGGAAATATATCAAAATATGACTTACTTTGAAGCAATTTAGCTCCCTACTAAGCAAGTTACACACATGGCTTTAATGGATTTAAAAAAATGTTAAGTATAATATGGACAACGGTTTTTACTAACCTCTATAAAGAGTCTTTCAGATGCCCTACATTTCTCTCCCTTCTCTGGGTCTTTACATAAGCAAACATAACTTTCCCCTGCACCTCACCCCTGCCTTATTAATACTCTTTCATCCTTTGGACCTGAGCTCAGAATTTTACTACCTCTAGAAAGTCTTTTGACCACATAATTTTGATAAAGTCTTCCAGATATTGATATTATTGCATCCTTGACTTCTATCCTCATATGAGATATCACAGCTTTCAATTACATATTTCTGTTACTAATTTTTCTCTACATACTTCATGGCAGTAATGACTGTCTCCATTCTTCTCCTTCTGTCATCCTGGTACTTAGCAGTAGCTGACACATAATTATTCAGATATTTGTTGAATGAATAAATGAATACCTGAATGAATAAATGCTCAAATGAACTAGCACTAAAATTCTCATCAGGTTGATTAAACTGTGATTTATGGACCTTATTTAATTTCTTAATTTTTGTCATCATTTAATAAGTGTTTTGCTTTTGTATTTACTACACACAAAAAAAAGGCTGTAATAAGTATTTTCGGGTAGGATGTTTTATTCCACATTTTATAAGAGGTTATTTTCCTTTGTGTTTTCATATTCCATCTTTATTTTGGAACTTAAAATAGTAGTAATGATTTTACACCTGGAGGTTAAAATTTCAAGCATTTGAACTAATTAGAACAAAACTACAAACTCAGAAGTAGCCAAGCAAGAAAACAAAAATGCAAAAAAAGAGAATAATTCATGTCTACATTTCATTACCTTTATACCTAAATGGTTATCCTTTACCCCCTATTGTCCCTTGTTCATCTGACTTCCTAGACCACTGCCCATCAACTTCCATGTTTATGGGATTGGCAAAAAAATGATGATATTATATTAAGGTAAGCAATATGCATAGTCCCCTGAAATCATGCAAGGAGTAGCCACAATGTATTCTCTGGGTCCATTCAGTGAATGGTTACTGACACTGCATAACCATGAGTCTCTGGAAGCACTCTTTTGGCATACTATACTATGCTGATGAGTCAAAAATATTGGGAAAAGATGAAGTTATTTTGTGTGTGTTCATATGCCTTAGGGAACTAAGGAATTATATGTATATATATATTATTTTGAAATTATAAACTTCTATTTGATTTAAACACTCTTACAGAGCAAGAACATGATAGTTTTGACTTGTGTGAAAAACTGGAATGTATTTTGATTAAATGGTGTTTGCCTTTAGTTATTTGAAAAAAAATAAAACTTGTAGCATTTATTCTCAGAACAGTGGATATGTTAAAGCATTATTATAATCAGATGGTAAAAGTGAAAGTTATCTGAGAAAACATATTTCATAAGCATGGGCCTACCTAGCTCTTTATATGAATTTATAATAGCAAGACATGGCCAATCTTTCACTATGTATTTTTTGTTAGTTGCTTTAGTTTTTCTTTTAGTTTGTTATATATATGGGAAACATCTCTTTTCTAATTTAACTGTTGTTTATTGGTTTAATTAATAACAATTAAATGAATAGTTCTTGTTAGCCTTATTCAAACCTGCAAATATTTTTCTCTGATATTTTGACAGTTATTATCCTTGTGCCATGGTGTTTATGCCATTATGTTACTCATTTTAAAACTGAGTCTTACACATTAATCTAGGATGGCTTTCTTTTTTTTTTTTTTAACTGCTTTTTTTTACTGCTTTTTTTTTTTTGTTGTTGTTGTTATTTATGTCTTTTATATTTTGTATTCCCCTTGGGTAGCCCACCACCAATTCACTCGTGATCCATCTCCATGGTCCCTTGTGTTCTTTTCTATTCCATTTTGTGCCCTTATCCTCGCCTCCCCCCCACCCCCACGATGGCTTTCTACTTGTGCATCTACTTCATTGACTAGCAACTTACATCCTATCAGTAAAAAGTTTCATTCTGACTTATAAGGTATATGTGAAACATGAGGAAGATAAAGTTTATAACTGAAGGAGAAATACTACATGAATATACACATGTCTGTATGAATATATCTGTGTGGGAAGTATTGGCAGAATGGTCGAAGAAAATATTTTGCAATTCTGTTGAGACTTGTGTGAAACATAAACAAAGTTACATTAAATTATTAGAGGTACACAGATTAGCTATGAGGACAGCTGCTTTTATTAGCTGTTTATTTTTAATAAAGATGTGTTTCTTACACAAGGAAGAAACAATAAATTTTACAGGAATTTCTATTGCTTTTCTCTATATACAACCTCCCCCCTTAAAATAAAACATAATAAACTGAGATATCTGTATAGCTAAGATTATAACATTGCTTATAACTATGAAAATGAAATTAATCTAAATAGTCATCAATAATCAATAATAATTGGTAGCCTTTAAAAATTGTAATATTTCTATTACACATTACATTTTCCAATAAAAAAGCAATGTTACATTTTAGAAGAAAAATTTGTGTGTAAGTATATATTTCAGGAATATATGTGTATCTATTAGTTGTTTAAATTTAAGAAAGGAATACTATGATGCAAATTTTTACTAGTGCTTACCTCTGGAACAATGGGGTAAAATTAGATATGCAGAGGCATTTATATATATATATATATATATATATATATATATATATATATATATATAATGACTTTTTAATGGTAATAGGAAGATTTTTTTGCATTTTCTTTCTTTTTGAGATTATTTTTTTAAAGAACAAGTCAAAAAGACTTAGAATATAGAATTGGTATTATATCACATTTTGATATAGCTTTGGTTGTGTTCCATAAAAGGCACACTGTGGAACTTTAAGTTAAAAACAATAGACAACTGTAGTCTACTAGGATTCTGAAGAAACTAATAAACTAATGGGCTCCTTGAAATCAATGCCTTTGTGATTGTGGCTTCTAATCTCTCACTGGACGCAGTAGACCTCAGAGTTAATTATGTCATTATTCAAGACAGATTAAAGTAGGAGATTTATCAGGTAAAATCAGTTTGGTGGAAATTTTGGATCTACTAAAGTCATGTAATTCCATTGTTAAAAATAACTTGACAGTTTATATGAGTGAATAGATATTCACAAAAGGAATTGGTATGTTTTAAAATTTTTAAGTTACTTGTAAATCCTTTTATATACATTATGTTTGATTTGTGAAAGCTAGTATTTTAAACTTAAAAAAAAGTTTAATTCTCTAATGCTAACCACCGTCCATACCTATCTTAAGTTACATGGTGTGTGAATGTCAGTAAACTAAGCAAAAATTTGCAGATTTTTCCTATTATTTGTTATGTGGAATGAGAATTGTCTTTGCATTCCTTCTTCCTATGACTTTCCTGGGTAGCACTAAAATTCATGAAGAAACTTTTTATAGTCTCTTTATTAAATTTTCATTAGTTGTTATTTAAATAATTGGAATACAAATCTCAGCAAAACACAACCTGTGCAACATTATAATAAACAGGAAAATTAGATCTATGGATCAATAAAAAATTTTAAGCATAATATATGTATATATATATTTGACTTATAATTTAGATTAATATTTAATGAAAAATATTTATGCTACCCAGGACAATGATAATATCCTATTATTATTTGTTTTTTAATTCACTTTCTGGATAAAAGTCTAAGGCTAAAGTGATAGGACTAATTGTTAAAATAGGAAAAGACATGATAATGTTCAAATATAAAGGCGATCTCTCAATATGTGTATACAACTGTGGAAGACTTAAAGAGTGTGTCAGCAACAATACTAAGATTTATCGCAAAGATGTAATTTGATGTATACAATTTTGTTTTCTTGGCCACTGTGTCATGAAATATGTGAAATGGTCATTGAATTGGCTGTGGAAAATGTGTCAACTCCTACTTTATTTTCTCTAAAGGGTAACATTAATTTCATTTAAAATGTCATGTATTCTCAAGTAAAGTAAATTCATCAAGTCTTTTTGTGACATGTTCAACAGTTGCATATCATGTGTGCAACAAATGACAGAAAGGTATATCCACCCACTAAATCACTAACAGACTTTGATTAATTCCAGGGAAGATCACCAGTTGTTTACTATCTGTACCTCTGAGTGTAGACTTGCCAATGAAGGAGGATGAAATTGAGTAAGGAACTGAATACATTATTTAAATAGTTTAGTAGACAAATTATTTTTTCCTTCTAGAAGAGTAAAATGTATTTTTACATTAATCTAAGGATATTTTCTCCTTTCATCATGAAATGGGCTTATAATTATGTAACCAACTATGGTAAGTTGAACAATCAGTTATTTATTACTACTATGAAAGTTCAATCACCATTTTCCATCTTAGGAATGGGAATTACTGTTAATATTGTTTAAAGGTACAGCTTTTATAAGACAGAAGTTATGTCTTGATTTATAGTTTTTCATCTGTCAGTATATCTTGGCACTTTAAAAGGTAATGGAAAATTAGTGCTTAAAAAAATCAGCATAGTTCACATATATATTTTTAAATCTTTCCTGAGCAACTCTTTTTTATTTACATTCTCCTAACTGCAAATGCCACTATTAAAAGAAAAGCTGGAAGATTCAAACATAATGTCAAAAAATAAGGAAATAAGGGTGGATTTAGTGATGAGGTCCTTTGCCCCATCCTAACTCTGCCTATGCTGTTTCCTGGAGTGTTATTGTTCGTGAAACAGCACAATAGAATTGAAGATATTGAAATAGGGCCTCCCTGGTGGCGCAGCGGTTAAGCGCTATGCTGTGGAGCTGTCCGCACAGGACACAAGTTCGCCGCCCAGCGAACTTGGGAGATTCCCACATGGCGAGGCAGACCTGTCCTGCCTCCCTTCTGCTCCCCTTAGCAGTGCATTTCCATAGATCTGTCTGTTCTGCTTCCCACTCTGTCTCTGGTGAACCCTATCGCCGCCCCATGCCTCTGGCCTGTATGCATAAATAAATAAATCTTAAAAAAAAAAGAAAATATTGAAATGATTGATAATGCTGGCTCTTTTTCACACCTGGAAATGGGTTAGTATCAATGGAAAAGCTTATCTGGGAAGAAAAAACATGCTACATTATTGAAAATTGTCACAAGTCTTCTGTGCTTTGCTACTCAAGAAGAACTATTATCAAGATCAGTACAGGTTGAACGAACTGAAGAAATTATGGAAGGTTGAGTTTGTGAAGAAAAAGTAAATTAGGGTACTGTAGGTATCTACCATAAGACAAAGCCTGTGAAGTAGGTTTAAAAAACAACAATAACAAACAGATTCTTTTCTCAAAGGGATAGTAATATTTCAAAATAAAAACCCTGCCAGTGAATCCATGCACCATATTTTTGATAAAAGAGCAATAGTAGTAATAAAAGTTTTTAGAGTAACCCCCAGACCCATACTTCTAGAAGAGATTATTCCTTTGAAGAGTTGTTCTCTAATCTTTAACTTCTATTTTAGCTTAGTGTAGAGAAAAGAATTTTTAGAACCAAAGAGTTAAAGTCACATTACATTTACCTTTTTCCTACTGCTAAAATCTCCTCACTTAATTTTTTCAGTGGCTGTAATTAAGTTCTCCTCAGGGTTCTGTGATTAAAGGTTATTTTCACCATTCAAAAAATAAGCAGCTACACTTATGCTAGTGTGAATAAAAGTTTTGTCCTGTCCAGCTTTTTCTCTCTTCTTTCATTAAATTCCTGTTGTGTGAAATTTTAAGTATTGTGCTACAAATAGTACTTTATAAAGGATATGCAAAATGATTCGACTTAGAATCTGATTTGATTTTAGGAACTACACTTTAAGAGTCATCAATATTTTTAAATCCTGGATTGTACTTTAGTTTTCTCATTTTTTGTTAAAAATTTTCAGTTGAAATACTTGGACTCTTTGTGTACTAAAATGAAAATTGCTGTAGACTGATCGTGTGTCATGCGGATTAGTAGATGAGAATAGATTCAGTGTTCATGCTCTAATCCTGGGTTACTATATTAGTTTTGAAAGCTACAAACCTGTCCTTAAAATGTAATTCTTTATTTGCATGGAGTACATCTGGGAAGAAAGGGTATAGCTCCTAAATTTAAACCTTGCGCTTAAAAAGCTATTTTAATGAAATGACATGACAAAGTAAATTATAGAAAATATAGTGGAAATTATAGTGCACATTTTCATATAATGCATGGTTAGTATGGATTTTAAATTTTAACATAATTTTCAAAGCTTATTTTGAAGTTTAAATTATGTAATTCCTATCAAATCTAGCATTTTATTTTGTGGCGCTTAGTTTTGAGTTAGTGGGAAAATATCTATGCCCCTTGTCCAAGAGAAATAGAAAAGCATCATGGAGAAAGTGGTTTCAAATTTAAACATAAGCTTTATTTAAGTTGTAGTTGATATTTATATTTTATCGTAATTGTTCCACCCTAACTACTGATTTTGTTAATGAAATAAAGAATTCACTCCATTTATGAAGTGACACATTTTTATTTTTAAAGGTTGAAATTGATTGTAAATGCAGATTTTTGAGCTAGAATAAACATTTAGGGAATTTTTAATCAAGGTATCTTCATGTGTGTTTGTGTATGTATATACACCAATACAAGTACTCACTTTGCACTCACTTATCTTTGGTGATTTAAAAGGTGTCCCTAATTTTTTACACAGAGGACTGAACAGTGGGTATAGGTGCAAATCACTAGTGACAATTTATAATGCTCTGCTTTTCTATTGTCTCTTTTATTTGTATGGTAGCTATATGCTCAGATTTTGAGAATGTAAGAAGTGGAGTACTCTAAAAAGTATCACATGATGGCACTGTTTCCATTTCCACATTCAATATTATGAAATAAAGCTGTAATAAACTGGTATTAAGAATGGGGTATAATGCTAAAGTATTTTGTTTAATTTATGTAAAATAAAAATTTAACCACTATGGTCATTAATACAGGTACTAAAGTGGAGTCATTGATTTTTCACAAAGTATTTTGTAAAAGTTTGTATATGTATCATGTCTGTAATTTATATCACAAAGAAACAATCTAGAATGTTAGAAATTACAATGAGAGAGAAAGCAGATCATTAAATGTTTGAGTTACTTTATGAATTATTTTTATAAATAGCATATAATGTTTTCTATTCAATTTTATTTTAGAAGGAGCATGCTCTGTCACACATGAGATTTAATTGGAAACTATGACAATTCACACAAGTATTTCGTGGAATGTAAAGAAAGTGTAGAAATAAGGTTGATAGTAAAAAGGTAGATAGAGCAAAGATTGAACAGATCAAGCATAATTTTAAAGTGAGCAAAATTCACTTCTGGTCAAGCTGAATTATTTGAAAGGTTCATAAATTTGACTAATGTACATGTTAAATGGTGTGTGATTTCAAATATCTTAATTTATTATAGTAAACAGTCTCAATAGGCATGACAAAAGTGGTATAGAGTGATTATCATCTCAAGAATGAAAGCACAAAAATTTTCTGTTAACAACAAAAAAGAAAAAGATTGATCAAAACATGATGTGATATATATTGAAGAATAATGTAAGTGGTTCTGTATACTGAAAGATTAACCAAGCTCAGGATTTCACCAAATTTTGTCCTTAGTAAGTGTCTTAATAGTGGATATTGATGCGTCTTCCCAATGACATGACAGTGGTAAAAAATATAAAGCTTTAATGGTATGAAATGGTGCTCCCCTCTTGATGATGAAGAACCTAATGGCCAGAAATTAAAAGCACAGCAAGTGAGTGCTATAGAAATATTTTAAACATTGTCCTGTTTTGATGTGACAGATAAAACTGACCTTACACAATTTCCTTTTAGTTTATTTGTGAACTTGACACAGGGAAAATATATTTGAAGGAAATTTCCTACTGCTGTGTTTTTAAAAATAAATACCTAAAATACTCATGCATGTAAACAAAACTACAAATAGTTATCTTAATAAAATGTCAAAAATCTTATATGTGCTAGGAATAGACTTAACCTTTAATCATGAAAGAAAAAAATATTTCAACAAAATAATGTGTGGCAGATCACTGCTTGGTTTCATTATTTTTTAAATTGTTTTTCCATTTCTAATGCTAAATAAAGATTTACATTCTTACAATGGAGATAGTGAGTAAATATCTTAGTAACCTATCTTAAAACGAGGGTTTCTCTTACTTTATAGTTTCAAGGGTACTTTGGTGTCATATCACCTCTTTTGAAAAAGTGACACTTTGCATAATATTTTTTACCATGTGAGAAAAATTTTGATTGTGATAGTGAGGAAATTGTCGAAAAATTGCTCAGTGAAATATTGATTAAAGCTACTCATAAATCTGCACTGTGAAAGGAAAAACATCCACTGTAAGAAACTGTTCATTTCTCTTATGTATGAGAAGGGAGGGGAAACCCCAGGATACTGAAATAGGAGATTTCCTTGTTCACTATATTTCACCATGCAAATTACTTGCAATTTCCAAATGCCAGTGTTACTTTTCAGGACAAATTTCACACAAAAGGAATTCAGTGATTATTCATCCAGTTTAATTAATTCAATTAAATAAGTCTGATGCTGTCAGGTGTTCTTTTAATAATTGAATCAACATGCAGATACATAATAAGCATAAAAGCGTTTCTATGGCTGCAGTTAATTTAGATCCAAAAGAATCTGCTGTTCCTCTACATTTGATATAGATTATTCTATAATATTTCAGTAATGGGTTGCACAAAAGCTGGCTTTTAATTCTTTGCTTTCTCGAATGTCTTTATATATAATGGTTTAAAACAGAAGGTGTTCAAGAGAGGGTGACCTTTTTTCCATTACCATGGTTCCTGTCATTAATGCATTATAATTTTCTTTAGAAGTCTGGAAAAATGTGTATGTGTGCAGTACATAGCAAGTATGAATCAAAGCGTGTTAGTGAAAGTTTAGAATTGTCTTATTACTTTTGAAAAGAAAAGATTCTCAGGACACATTTTATTGTTCCTAATATATATTTGTATTTTTACTATGAGCAATTAAACTGTTTTTACATATTATTCCTACCGGACTTAAAATTTTGTGTTTTCATTTTATAACAATAGTTATCTTACTAATATCCCAAAAATATGTGTTATAACTAAGTTTAAATCAAAGAGGAAAGTGGTTTTTAATTTTGATTTTTGCATAATGGTAACCTCATATACAGCGTTAAATTATAAAAAGGATATTAATCATATATGTAGAAGAAAGATTGGTGTAAATGATTTACTTGGAGTTCTCAGCAGTGCTTGATGTCATAATTATTGTAAATATTAATTGCTCTGCTAAAAATGTAAGCAAGCCGATTTTGTATTAGATGAAAAATGAAAATAGACTGTGTACTGGTAAATAGATAATCATACAAAAGTAATTGGGGTTTTAAAACCCCAATCTATTCTGCCAGCATGAGCTCGTTTGCATGTTAATCACAAGAGTGATTTCCTACTTCACAAGGAAGTCCACACTCTTTCATAACCACTTTTAATTGCATTTAAAATGATTCAGGTTTGTAACATTAGAAATGAAGGCATATCTGTGTCAAATTAATAAAAATGTCCCTGAAAATCTTTATAGACCATAAATACTCAAATATTTTAAGGACTTCTATTTTTAATTGGAATATGTAGAGGCCCATTACATATTTTGAGTGTTATTAATGATGGCATAGCTACGGTATAATGTGCCGATTTTAAAAGATCACTTAAAAAAGTGTTTTATTATATTTTCAATTATGTGTATTTTTTCTTATTTTAATATGTAAATACACTGAAACTTAATTTAAAAATTTTACAATGAAAAATGAGTTTTTGATTTAAAAAATGAAACACTGAAATTTTGTAGATTTTTAAAATAAATTTTTATGGCAAATGACTTCATCCTGTAGTCTTCTTTAGATGCACACATTCTCAATATTAGATTTTTACTAGCATTAAGTTCTTCAGTAGCAAAATTCAATGCTTATAGTTATTAATTATTTTCAGCTATATTATCCTGCTATTAACATATAAAATATTGCTAATGGTAAATATTAAAACTACCATTTAACAAAAATATTATTGAAGAAGAAAATGTATTAAGTCAAAAAATATTTTTGAATTTTTGAAGACCTTCAGTGCCATTTGTTTCTAGGACCAATGTAGGTGATATTTTAGCTATGTGCCAAGAAAATGTCACAGTTAAGGCAAAATCACTTATTTTCAGAACATAAGAAAAGACTGCATTTGTGGTAAGTTCTACTAAGTTCCCATTTTATCAATCACAAAGATTCAAAAATTAAATACTTGTCAGGATGTTTACACACATATTTATATATGTATTTGATGAAAAGTTTGATGATTAAAAATAAGCACTCACTATTTAAAAGAAAGTATATTTGCTTTCATCACCAGGTGTTCTAATATAAGTGACCAAGAGATGTTTCCATAACATAGCTTGAGGTGCTCTGGAGATAAAAACTACCAAAACAGATCTATTAAATTTTTCATAGAGTAGGTCCCCAAGGGATAATAAGCCAATATTTCTTGTCCCATATTCCAGATGTTTTATGTAATTCTGTATCTTTCTAAACTAAATTGTAGCTTTTCCAGAAAAAAATGTACTGTAGAGGCTGAGATGAAAGGTAAGAGCTGTTGAAATGTTAATTTTACTATCTACTGTTGATGTCTGCTACCTTTTTGTATTTTTTTCTCACTCCCAGTAGCTCAGTTCTGTTTTATGAATGTTGTTTGAAGTTTAGCAACTAGGAGCATAACTTTAACTTAACAAAACAGTGTCACACAGTTATGCCAATGTGTAGGTGAACTTTTCCTTAGTGATTCCCTCTTTAAACTTTACACTATCAAGAATGAATTAAATATAATGGAGATCATCATAATCTATTTATAGACAAATGAATAAAGAAAAATTGATTGATGAAAATTTACTATTTCTTTCATGTGTTTAGGTTTTTGTTGCAATACCCCATCATCAGTCCAATGTAGAATAGAATACATTATAACACTTTGAATCTTGTACTTTCTTTTTCTGAATACACAACTGTTTGTGTGTGTTCATTTACCCATTGTATAAAAAAAATCCCTTAATTTTTTTGGAATGTACTGTTCTCTAGTATCTATTTATTTAGTTATTTAGTTTTAAGATTTACTTATTTATGCATACAAGCTGGGGTACAGACCAGAGGCATGGGGCGGTGAGAGGGTTCACCAGAGACAGAGCAGGGAGCAGAACAGGCAGATTGACAGAGATACACTGCTGAGGGGAGCAGCAGGCGAGGCAGGAGAGGTCTCGCGTCACCACTGCTGACAGCTCCACAGCGCAGCGCTTAACCACTGCGCCACCAGGGAGGCCCTGTTCTCTAGTATTTAGAGCAAAATGCTCTTTTGTTTATGATTAACTAGAATTCAACCTGAGTTTACACAAACCTCCTTTACAAGATGGGGATTCTAGTGTGTTTACAGATTACGTAGAATGTGAATATATTGATAGTTGTGTTTATGTTTCTGAAATACTTGATTTCTTCCTCACACTTACTGCTTTAATTTTTTTTTTTCCCCAGCAAGTGGTTCACAGTAAAAAAGCAATCACCTTGGTCATTTGAACCTATATAGCAACAAGTATTTATTTAGTCTCTCTAGTCAATTTAGTAAAATAAGAAATTGCCCTTTGTTTCCAATATTATTTAGTAAAACCATCTAAATCCATGACTTCATTAAAAAATACTAGAGAGACAGTCTTTTTATTTTTGTTACTGCTACTAGAAGAAACTATATGATGATTTCTTCTGTTCCCGCAAAGACATTTTATATATATATGCTTCATTTCACTTGAATTTGTGAAGGTGGGTGGTGATTCATCAATAATTTGGAGACTTAGCATGTATCATGATGGTGGGTCTATGTTGCTGTGTAATATGGAAAAGTGTGACTCAAACAATTCACTGCATATAAAGATACATCATGGGGCCTCCCTTGTGGCGCAGTGGTTAAGCGCTGCTGCGCTGCGGAGCTGTCGGCAGCGATGACACAAGTTCGACGCCAGGCAGGGGAGATTCCCACATGGCCCAGCAGACCTCTCCTGCCTCACCCGCTGCTCCCCTCAGCAGTGTACTTAAGTAGATCTGCCTGTTCTGCTCCCCACTCTGTCTTTGGTGAACCCTCTCGCTGCCCTATGCGTCTGGTCTGTACCCCAGCTTGTATGCATAAATAAATAATCTTTAAAAGAAAAAGATACATCATGAACATAAGGGAAAAAGTATACCTTGTTTTGGTGACAAACAAAAATATGCCAAAATAGATAATACAAGTGTATTTTATTACTTTCTATGTATATTGCTTGCTTTTGTGGAGTATAAAACATAGAAGTTCCTCTTAGACACTGAGGTGTTATTCTGTGGTTAGTGGCATTTGTTGGTATTTTTTTAAAGTTTACAGTTATAAAAGTTAAATTTTCATGTTAATTTTACAATTAAAATATTGCTCTCTCACATTTGGAACACCTCACTGCATTGCAACACCATCCTACAGAATGAAACTTATGCCACTTTAACTTTCTCTTGTAAGTTCATATGAAATCATGTGAGTTCGAACAATTTCTTAGACACCTGTTTTAGATAGATTATTTTGTTTCATTAAATACTTGAGTTTTGATCGGTATCCATATGTAGCATCAAAAGTATCCTTGATGAAAAGCTAAAGCAGCATCTACTCTAAGGGAAACTAATTTTTTTTTTTTTTGTTTCTCGTGACTAAGAAAATAAATTACATCTTCGGTTATTTTAACATAGTTTTCTAGAAAGCATAGCAGCTACTTACCATTGAGTAGTTACACACAAGATCTAAACTACACCATTTATTATGGATGGATCCCTTATTTTCTTCTTAAAACCAAGCCATGTCAAGGTTCTTAGAACTTTAATTTATTCAGCAGCAGCTAAGAAATTTACAGGCAAGGATGGTTGAAAATTATAGCATTGAATATGCCAAAACTTCACTTTTGCTAAGTCACTAAGACATCTTTGACTTTATAGTGACCTCACTCCACCTTTAAGGCTAATTATTATAGTGTATAATGTTTATTATGTAGTTATAACACACAGTGTGTGCTTGGGACAAATATGAAAGTTTCAGAAAGTAGAGAAAAGATAGAAAATAAGTAATACAAAGTTAAAAGGATGTCTCTAGGTTTTTAAAATGAACCAAAAAATAATTTATTAACATGAATAATTTCCTTACTATGGCATCACATGTATTTTGTAATTGTTTGTTTTTAAAAAATCATGCTAATAGGTTCTGGTCTCTAACAACTAATTTTTATATTCATAAATATTAGTCCATCTATCCATCAGTTAAATTTGATTTCTTCATTTCAGAGGAAGGCTTTTTATGCTTTATTTTCCAGATCTCATTTTTTCTTCCTGACGTGAAGAACTAAAGAGAAATGTTCATTCCCTCCTTAGTTTGCTAGACCATTTTATAAGAATCTTTCCACTTTCGTCACTATTATGGGTTACACTCAGACTGGATTAGCTGTCCAGCCAACACTACATTTTATGCTCTCCTCATAAACTTACCCACCTGGCTGTAGTTTTGACTCCTCAGAGAAACTATTGCCAATGTCTACTAGATTCTTATGACTAGTTTAGAAGCTGATTATCAGGAATTTAGGGATTCTATTTCTGTCCTGGGAATTAACCTCCTTTATGCTTCACTTTGCACCTTGATATAATTGGTGACTAAGTCCTTTGAGCCTATAAGATTCCTCACCAAGACTTATTCATAATTGTTAGGTGTTACTGCTCAGTGATTCACAAAATTTTGTAAGATGTTATCACTTGTGTAATAATAAAGAGCCATCTTAAATATAGAAATTTCAACAGAATCTATTTATACTACTACTTTTGCCTCTGATATTTAAATTAACAAACTTTTAATGTATTTATAGAAATTATTATGCAAGAAGTAGTCATCTAAATGCCCCAAATCATCTACAATATTACAGTATTATATGATAATTCTTAAGTACCTCAACATAAAGTGTGATTCAATATAATTTTTGTTCCAAGCATAGCTGATTATACTTTAATTCCTTGAATACAATATTTCCTACCCATTGTATCTTTTCATATTTTATATAATTATCACATTTATAAAGACACGCATAAAAATTAGAAAACTAGATAAATACATAGAAGTTAGATACCTGAGTTAGTTATAACATCATATGTATACCTATTTTTAAGGTTTTGATTATTGTCAGATGGTTCTGAAAAATATTTCCACCCACACAGCTTGACTGATTTGTGATTTTTGAAAGTGTATTTGTTTCACTGCAAAGTTATTTTTCTGCCCACTGTGCCTATTCCTGACAAAAGGTTGTCTTCCGAACAATCGCATATCTGTAACTATATACTCAGCTCATTTCCTCTATCCTAGCATTGAAGATAAACTTTAGAGAAATAAAAGACTTTCCAGAGAAATGATTGGTGGTTAGATGGAAATGAAATATGCAATCATAATATTTTGTCCATTTTAGCTCACAGTTAACCAACTTATTTAAAGTTTACTATATTGTTTAAAGAGTATGTTTAGAAATGCTTAAATTACTAGCAGCTGAATTTTGATGCTATAGACAAGTTAAAATAACTTATCAAACTAACTTCTGTACTCTCTTTGTCTTCTCTATACCATAATTTTGGGATTAATAAGTATTTCTTAAGTGTCATCATTAAAAGTAAATATTTTTTAGTTTTGTCCATGTGTGTGCTTTACTTGTGTACTTTATAGCTTATGAAATATTTACCAAATTATAACACATTTTATTTTCGCCAATTTTTGAGACAGTACTCTATCTCCACTTTTTGCCTTGCCATCACTGTTTCTGAGATAAACAAATAAACTTGTTTAACCCAGCTGATATGGAGTAGAAGAGCAGAATTGTTAATAAAAAATCATTCATTCTTACTCTTAATTCCAGTGTGTTTTTTTTTTCCTACTGTATGTATTGCTGCTCATTTATAAGGTGGTAGGGATAAAATAACAGGGCAATAAAAGAAACAAAAGAACTAGACAATGTTAGCATTATAGTATTCTCTCCTGTAAGATAATTTTGCATGTAATAAATGTTAACTATAAAGGGATGCTAATACTAATTTTTATGCCACATTTCTTTTAATATATTATATTTCTTTAATATATACAAATCTTTCACACTTAAAGAGATTGTTACTGACTGAATGTAGTTTATATGTGGACTTCTCTTTCCTTCGGGTCTCTGAACTGACTTTTGACTTGAATGTACTTCCTTAAGATATCTGCATGCCTAACTTCTTTACTGTTCTCAATATTTGTTCATATGTGACCTTAATGCAACTGCCTGACCTTTTCATTTTAAATAGTGATAAACTCTTCTCCAACTTTATCCTGCTTTATCGATGGTATCTATCACCAAACATTCTATACAATTTGCTCATTTGTTAGGCTTTTTGTTTATCTTCCCTGACTAGAATGCACGGTTTATGAGGGCAGAGATTTTTGCATAGGTTATTTATTTTTTGTTGTCTATCTCTCCCTCTGGAATATAAACAAATTATGGCAGTAGCTTTGGTCATTTCTGTTCATTGATGTCATGTAAGTGCCTAGGACATTACCTGGTATATGACTTTCAGTCAGTATTTATTTAACAAATTGAATGTCTCGAGTACAGAGGTATTATAATTTAAAAGAACTATCGGACATGGAAATTCCCCAAGACACTTAAATATATCATCAGCATGCTAAATATATGATTTTTTTTATTCAGTCTGTCATAATCTATTGAATGCCTAGGTCCATGATAATGATAGAGGAATCCTATGGGGTAGGAGGGAAATCCTTTGCCCAGTTCAGTAGCTTCATGGCTGTAATCTATCCTTTCTTGTGCACACTATCATGTAACAAAGATACTCACCTTGATAAAGCATCCACGGTAAGAAGGAAAGTCATTGATTAATCATTGTATGCCAACATAGTGGTTGGAAAGCAAAGTTTGGTAACAATTTGCTCATTATTGGATATTTCTATATTGTATTAGTGCTCTACTAGAGCACTGTGCACTATTTCAGTTAATCAATGTTCCATATGTAAGCTGGATTTAGTGACAGGTGGCATGCCTGAGACACATAAAATTTTATGGATAACAGATGTAGAGAAATGTAGGACTTTATTGGATTATACTATAATGATAGTTTCCTAAGAGATTCAGAGAATATTCTGTTAATCAATGCTTAAAATAATGAAATTATTACTTAAATATAGTCCTTCCAAATTCCAAAAGAATTCTTATGAACTAAATGCAAACTGTTTACATGAGGGCTTATTCAATTAGTTTTATGTTGTGTAAAAAGAAAAAAAATGAGTTACATTAAAATGTACAAATTATGTATGGCCAAGTGGACATACACAAATTCAAGCTCTCATATGCTTCATATTTCCCTTTTATTGTGCATTCTTTTTTTCCTCAAATTGTTTCCTTTTTATTCTGTAGCCATCTTCTCTGTTTGCTAAAGGAGTGCATTTTTTAAGAACTGTGAAAACAAGGAAATGCAGTGGAAGTAGAAATATTTAAAGTTGTTTCATTTTACAATAAATACAATTTATTATGGCAAGAAATATGAATGATTGTTTTTTAATTATTCCTTCAGAAACAGGAATACTAAAATATTTTACACCAATTTTAACTTGAAAAATATATTACAATACTGTTGTTGAATTTCATGGTTTCCTTAAAATATTTGAATAAAAAAATAACAGTTGTGAAACTGGGTGTGTCCCAGATAAGACATTATTTTTAATTTGTGTAGACTGATGACAGCGATTTTATTGAGTAAGTGGACTCCATATGTGTTATTAGGCAAATCTTTTTTTTTTATTTTAATAGCTATATATTATGGTGAATAATCTTGTAATGTACCATTATGTCTGAAGTTATTTATAGTTATTTTATATCCCTTTTATGATTATTTAGTCTGCAAATTCTTAAACTAAAACTTCTTTCAAGGTAGTGATTAACAGTCATTTTCAAAGCAAATGCTAAGTCTGTGAAGGCATTTCTTAATACTTTTTTCTTTTCTGGCAGTAAGAACTTGATTTGTGTTCATGTTCTGAGTTGCCTTAGTGTTCTTAGTATGGCTGTTGAAATCTATACTTCGTATGATCTCATTGTACAGCCTGCATTTCATTAATGACTGATTCTGTCCAAGACATGGAGAGTGAAATATTTTTCATATGACACTACTCAAAATGAGTACAGTGCACCAGCTGCAAAAACCACAAACCATCTGATTTTGTGGCTTCTGAGGGTGTGAAAAGTTCAGTTGGTGAACGTGAAGTATCTGCATTTTACCATATGGAAAAGGGACTACTGTAGACCTAAGAAGACAAATGTCAAAGATATCATGTTCTCATCAGTAACTTTGCTTCAAATAAAAATATGTAATATACTTCTGTTATATTTGACCTAGAATGACAACATTTGACTGCATAAGTAATTACAACTTTTATAGTTATTGCCACAAATAACAACTTGCAGTTGATCAAAGAAAGCAATAAATCATCATCCATTGGCTTATAAGTTTTTCATGAATTTTAAGTTCATTATGGTTACATAGTTTTCTTTTATTGAATATTAAATAATTAACATGATTCACATTATAGATACTGCAGATTTTCAGTTTTGTATTTAAAAAAATACTTGATTTTGGTATAGTTTTAAATCAGTATTGTAACAGAAAATTTCCTAGATATTTTAACAGGAAAGTTCACTTAAAAATATATGAAGAACCTATACTCTAGGTCCTGATATAGCTGTGATTTTGCTTTAATAACAACCATTTAAATCAAGTAGCAATGTTATATAAATGATAACCAGATCTCCCCAACTTGTAAAAAATATATTCTAACCAAAATCATTGTTTTCTAAATGTCTACTGGATGACTTTTGAAGAATAAAATTTATCTGTATGTGTGTATACAAGGATATATGTACATGCATGCACATATATGTATATAGACACATAATTACTTACATATAGTAAATGACTTAATTATTTAACATATATTCACTTTCACATAAATGTTGATTATTTTATTCAAATACTATTTATATTTACAGCCACATATGTGAATATATTTTGTTTATGAGAGGAAAGTGGAACACATTCACACTCATTGCTTCCATTTCATACTTTCTTGGTAGATCTACAATGTCAGGTTATTTTTAATCTACCAGCAACTACTGCTGTTGCCCCATAAATTTCTCACTGCAGCAGCGTCTGTTCTAACCTTGAAATTTAAACGTACAAGATCGTATCAAAAGGTAGTCTTAGAACATACCCCCTCCCCAAATATGTACCTCTCTTAAAAAATACCTGGAAACTTATATATGATTATATTGTATACTAAGCAAGATTGCTAAAAGAGACTTTGTAAATTGGTATAGTGCTAATTTAAAGACAACCATGTGTGGTGAAATAAGTTAATGGAATAGATACTAGGTAATACTGGGGTTGATTAAAGACAGAGGCTGTGTGATTTGTCAGAGACTAGATAAGTCTCTGTTAGAATAGAATCAGGACATTCTTGATACACAATTTCTGTTTAATATAAAATAAATTTTGTTTAGTAGAAAATAAAAATCTATTCACATTACTTTAAAATCTCATCAATTGAAAAAATAATTTTGAGAGAAAATTGATGAAAAGATACCATTTAAAGACTCTAGATTAAAAAAAAATACAATACTGTGAATAGAAAATAATAGTAAATTTAAAACCTGTAATATTTCTAGATAACCTATTAAAGACTGTTTATACTTTTTCTTTTTATTCTTATTTGTTTGATAATTCAAGGTTGTTATCCATGAAATTAGATATTTCTGTGGTTTTCAACAATTTCAATACATGAGCTTTCTAGCAAGAATTGTTAGGGATTCTAATTATCTTTAGCAACATTTGTTAAATGAAAACCAAGTGAAAGGATTTCAGTGGCAAAAGTGTAATTGTATTATTGTTACTCACCGTTCTTTGCCTTTTTCTTTTTGTATTCTATACTCTCTTTCTTGTATCTTCATTAATTGATTAATCTTTTTTTCCGATGCTTTTCTTCTCTTCTTCCTATTAAGATCCCACCCGCCCAACCTTCTTCAACTTCGTACCAATTTTTCTCCCCTAGATGCTTAAGGCATGCTTCTTCATGTTACTAAAAATGATTTCCATTTTCTATTTTTCCTTCTTGTTAAATTTTCTTTCTCTTTATATTTCTGGTTCTCTATCTTTGTCTTCTGTTCCACTCCACTAGAAAGTTTAGTGGGTCAACATTTATTTGGAAATTTTTGACATATATGTTCTATAGCTTTTTTATCAGCTATTCCTGGTTCTTCTTATAAATTCTGATCTTATGGAAAGACTACCACCCAGAACCCAAAAGATAGGGTTTTGAGTCCCATTCTGATGCCAGCTTTCTTATCTATAATGGTAAGAAATCAGACTTGACCAGACTGTATTTCCGTACAGGTTGAACATTTCTATTAAGTAAGTTTAGGTGTGTGGAGCCAGGAAAGCTGGAATGTTTACCTTTTGAACAGACGGATGCTTTTTCAAGGGTCACATCATGTTCTAACACCCTGCCCTGCAGCAGTCTCCACCACATGTCTGACACCAACTGAAGCATCAGCTCTGAGTCTCCAATACATTCTCTTAGTTTCCCTGAGAGCCAAATAGGCTGGATGGACTCATGCTAGGGCCAGAATCTTGTGGCAATTTAGGGCCCAAATAAATTTCAAAGCTAGAATTTTAGCATTTTACTTGTGACCAACATTTACAGATTCATTGATAAGGATTATAGAGGGTGGAACTAAAAGTTCCAGAGGGCACATTTATTCCTGTCTGAACGATATACTTTACTAAAACATATTGTAGAGGAAGTTTCAGCTATTGCTCTTGTTCCAAAAATGTGGCTTAACTATCTTTTTGTATGTTCCTTGAAAGTACCTTAAACTAACTTTAGAGTTAACATTTGAAGAAATGGTAACTGACTTTTAATAATCGAGGCACTTTACAAAAAAGTTTTAATGTATGAACATCTGTTATTTTGATAGCAGAAATGTATAGATTTAAGTAACAAAATTCAAAGACTGAAACACTATGAGGTAAGAACTATTATTCCATCTTAGTGATAAGGAAGATGAAACCTAAATAGGCTTGAATAAAGAGCCTAAGGTCACAAAACAGTGAATTCTAGGCCAGGAAATAATCTAGAACCTCTATTCTTAAATTCTGTCTTTCCAGTAGATAAAAGTTAATATAATGTTTACTACTTATTCTATCTTCCCTTTTGATAGTACCTATTTGAGTGCATGAGATCTAAAATACTGTTATTTTTTTAGGATTATATTATTTAAAGGAAATAGAAGTTTACATAAGATTTCTTTAAAAAAAAAAAAAGATTTATTTACTTATGCATACAAGCTGGATACGGGCCAGAGGTGTGGGGTGGTGAGAGGTTTCACCAGAGGACCGAGTGGGGAGCAGAACAGGCAGATCAACTGAAGTACACCACTGAGGGGAACAGCGGGAGAGGCAGGAGAGGTCTGCTGCACCATGTGGGAAGCTCTCTTGCTGGGAATAGAACTCATGCTGCAGTGGCTCTGGATAGCTTCAGAGTGCTGTGCTTAACCCATTGCACCAGGGAGGCACCTACATAAGATTTTTTTCGAGTATTTTATATACTTTATTAAAAAACAAGGGTTAACTTTTTGCTTAGATCTTCACTCATGTATTATGTTTTATAGTCAATTAAATATGAAAATAGAAAAAATAATAATTTATGGAGATGCGTACTGGTATGGCTAGGGTTTATTAATTAAGTAAATTAGTGTCAAAAGTCCTAGGTTAATCTGATTTGTTATACTTATAATGTTTCTCAATCATAAAATAATTGCGTAATTGTGAATTACACATTGATTAAAGTGATTTCAGAAGATGAATATAGTTGAACTTGTAGGGTGTCACTTGAGGAAATGCTGCAAAACAGAGTCCCCCACTTACACATTAAAGACAGTGACTTTTAACTATCATTAAGGATCTGTGTACTACTCTATATCAAGAAATAAACAATGCCTGTCTAAGAATTAGCCACATATAAACATATACTGAATGAATACAAGAATACATGGTCATTACTACTCAAAATTGATATACTATATTTAATTTTCTCTAAGTAAATATTAAATAAATAGATTTATGTTTTTGTTGATGCTATATTTTAGTAGTCTCATTGAACATTTCTTGTAAGAATCATCAGCCTCATTTAATCATATTTACAGTGTACTACCGATGCCACTCAGAATGAAGCTGGCCATGGTCCTTTGATTTATGCTCTCATAGAAGTCTCAGCCACTGTTTCAGAATTGCCTCAATATACAGTTACCTCTAAAGACCTAGGGTAACTAAGATGGTAAATATTGTGTTTCATTTTCAAGAGCTTTATTGAGGAATAACTGACATAAACTACATGTATTTAAAGTGTACAATGCTGGGCCTCCCTGGTGGCGCAGCGGTTAAGTGCTGTGCTTTGGAGCTGTCGGCGGCAGCAGCAGCGATGTGAGTTCGACGCCTGGCAGTGGGGAGATTCCCACATGGCGCGGCTGACCTCTCCTGTCTTGCCCTCTGCCCTTCTCAGCAGTGTATTTCCTTCCATCTTCCTGTTCTACTCCCCACTCTGTCTCTGGTGAACCCTCTTGCCGCCCCACGCCTCTGGCCTGTACCCCAGCTTGTATACAAAAAATAAATAAATCTTTTAAAAACACAACTTTATAAAGTGTACAATGCTATGTTTTTAAACTTGTTTGTATTTGTACAAGTATCACAGTAAAGATAATACCTCTGGCAAGACCAAAATTTCTTTCCACCCCTGTATGTTCCCAGTGTCCCACCCATCCCTACCTCTACCCATTCTCCTGGTAACTATTGTTTTTCTTTATCTTGGTATATATAAGTTAGTTTTAATTTTATATAACACTTTAAATAAATTGAACATATCTTATATATTCTTTCTGCCTTTCCTCACTAAGATTAGTTATTTTGTGATTCATCCATCTTGTGTTTATCAATTCCATTTTATTGCTGAGTAATAGCCCACAGCATGTAATAGTTTATCATTTCACTTATTGGATACTTGAGTTACTTCCAGGTTTTTGGTTGTTGAGGATCAAGCTACCACTAAACATTCATGTACAAGTCTTTATGTGGACATAGGTTTTCATTTCTCTTTGGAAAATACCTAGAAGTGAATGGCTAAACTATATAGTGGGTATGTTTTTATATTTTCATTTTTATTCAAATAACATTGATTTAAAACATTTTATATGCTTTGGAGGTATAGGGTCTCCCCCTTTCAGGTCTTTCCATACCACACCTACCACTAGAACACAAATGGTTTTCTACTTAGGTCCATTGTCCTTCTACCCACTTTGTCTCTGTCCTTCTCCGTTCCTTCTGGTAACTGCTGATCTACAGTCAGATTTCTCAGGTTTATTATTGGTTTGATTTTGTCTGACCCTTTGTTTTATTTCTCTATATTCCATATAAAAGTGACACCATCATGTATTTGTCTTTCTCCTTTTGACTTATTTCACTTTGCATAATCCTCTCCAGTTCCATTCATGTAGTGACAAATGACAAGAGTTTATCTCTTTGAATAGCTGAGTCATACTTCATTGTGTGTATATATACCACATCCTCCTAATCCATTCATCTGTCTTTAGGCCCTTAGGCTGCTTTCATAGCTTAGCTATTATAGTGCTGCAGTGAATGCAGGAGTACAAGTACAGTTTCAAATTAATGTTTTTGTGTTCTTTAAGTAGATCCCTGGGATTGGAATTAATATTTTGAGAAACCTCAACACTGTTTTCCATAGTAACTGGACCAATCTTTATTCCCATCAGTAGTATACAAGGATTCCTTTCACTGTACACCCTCACTAACACTGTGTCTGGTCTTTGTTATGTGGACCGTTCTCACAGGTGTGAGGTGGTATCTCATTGTGGTTTTGATTTGTATTTCCCTGATGATGAGCAATGATAAGCATAAAGAAATTGCTTACATTGGTTTCCAAAGTGGTTGTTAGTAATTTCTTAATGACTAAGAGGAGAGAGCATCTTCTCATATTCTTATTTCCCTTTGTATGTCTTCTTTGGCTGAGTAGCTGCTCTACTAATCTTCCCATTTTTGAAGAAATTAATGGAACACAATAAGGCTTTTTTTAGGTTAGCAGATACATTTCTTGTTTAAAGAACCAGCATGGATTTTTCTGCCACAACCTATTTAACTGTGTTGAAATACTCATAAAATTGATTCCATCCTTTTTAGATAGTATTTAATAGTCCATGGTCCCTATCTGTTCCAGTGATATTTTTGTCAATAGAATGAACTTGTTTATTTGCAAATATAAAAATAAGCTATTAGAATAAGGGGTAATTTATATGATAGTTATTTTAAAGAGATATATAGAATGCTAAAGCCATTTTTTTTTGTCATTGGTACTCAATATAGCTATTATATACTATATATTATACATTATTGTGGAATACCTGGCAATAATATCTGTCAAAAAGAGAAGAAGGCATTGTGTGTCATATTAAGTAGTAGTATTACTTAAGTACAATACTTTTAAGGTATATTGAATATTTATTGCTTGGCAATGCAATTAAAACTATAACTCAACCCAAATTCAGTTGCTCTTACATTATAAGTGTTATTAAATATATTTAATATACTTTCAATATTTTTAATTTTACTTTGTTTTATCAGGTACATTTTTCATTTCTATCATTATTCATATGAGGTAATTAGTTTCCCCAAATGTCATAATACAACATATAAAATACAGACTCATTAAGACAAAAAAGTCATACCCTATATTATCTTACAATATGTACTAAATGTTAGAGGCTCAGGTGGGAGAATCTATATGAGTGTTTTTAATACCTTTTACTTCACAGTTTGGGAGGTACTTTAAGTTACTATCATAACCAAATAGCAATAAAGCAACAACAAAAAAATAAACATTTTTGAGAAAAGCTAATCAAATTGTTTCACTATAGCAATATATTACTCTAGTACCAGATATTAGAAGTAATTATATAATGTGCATTGATGACATATCAGATGCTGTTTACAGTCTCAGTTGGGTGAACTTTCAAATATGTTGTTTAAAAATTAGAATTGGCATATTTGATACAATTTGCCCTCAGGACGGTAACACAGTTCCTGCTTTACCTTTGTTTTAGATTCTACTCTGATTAATCCAGAAACATCAATAACATAAAACAATGATGGAAATTACCGTACTAGTTTTCTAAGACTACCAGAACAAAGTTGGTTGGCTTAAACAACAGAAATTCTTTCTCTGTCTAGAATTCTGAGATTAAGTTGTTGGCAGGATTGGTTCCTTTTAAGAGCCAAGAGAAAGGATTTGTTCCAGTCTGGTAGATGGCTGTCTTCTCCCTGTACTGTCACATCATCTTCCCTATGCAAGTCTCTCGTCCACATTTCTTCCTCTTAATAAAAACAAAACAAAACAAGAACAGTTACATAGCAGTAGGGTCCATCCTTCTGACCTCACTCTCAGTTACTCTGAGAGTCACATCCTTGGTGCTAGCGGTTAGGACTTAAACTTAGGAATTTGTGGGAGAGACACAATTGAGTTGATAATGATTTTCTTTTTTTTCTAATAGTTCTACATTTATATCTACAGCATTCTTGACAGATTTTCAAACTGGAAGTCACAAAATTGAATATATATGAATGATCAGGAAACTGTATTTCTGAATCCTTCAGCTCACTACATTTGAGGGAAGAGGAGGTTTTGTTACTGTATCTTGAGGTTAGATTTTGGAGAAGTAACTAATTCCTGTCACATGGGCTAGGATTTCTTCAGAGGCTCCACATTAGCTTTTCATGAATTGTCCATACAACAACCCTTTAACTCTGAAAAGAAGTAAAACAGCACCCTCCAACTACATCCGATAGTGACATGACAGAAATCTAACAGCAGTGTTTTCATTGCCAGAAAAGTCCTTCTTGTGAAGATTGCTATGTGAAGATTGCTACCTGAAGTCTTATTTCCTTACTCATGTATATAGATGATCTTCTCCTCCTGAGCTCCCACTTTTCACAAATTTTTCTTCAGATATCATCTCTTCTGGTGCCATTTGTTAATCTGTAGAAAAGCCTTTCCTTTTTCAGAAGCTTTACCCATCACAATTTGGAGGCACATTCAAAGATGTCCTTGATCCATAAGCCTCTGCTCATTTTATACAACACTACTCAGTGAACTTCCAAGCACAATTCTAAACATACAACCCCTTTTCCATTATGAAAGCATGCTGGAATTTACATGATACTAGTGTCGTTAGGGAATGAAACAATATTCAGTTCTTTCTAATTTCCTTTAAAAATCATCTGAAAGCTTTCACACACTCTAGTAACATTGTATTCCCTATAGACCTTACAAGTGATGAGACTGCTGCTGAAACTTTCTTTTAAAGAGGTAACTCCTTGTATACAACCTTACTCCTTTAACGTTTAGGTCATCCACCTATGTCATCCTCTACCCCACTTTTTCCCTATCATATACTCTGTAGCTCACTTTCACATCCTTTTAATAACTTGGTGCACAGCATGTAGTTTTCCTCCCAATTCCAGCTCTCACCATAATATTGGTGATTTTTAAGTTGATGTAGATGACCCATCTCACACAATAGTTTTATGCCTCTGACTAATCCACGTGGTCTTTGTTTCTACCCTTCTTTAGTAACACACTCTTTGTCACATCCTGAAGTTTGTTATCTAAACAATTTCACTTCCCAAATGTAAAAATTCAGCATTCCACTTTCTAACCATTATTGTATCTAGCCCAATCTTTTACTTCCTTATGTCCAATATATATTCAGTGGCCATGAATTTTTGCCAGCTTTTTTCCTTTTCTATTTTAATTTTGACTACTATTTCATTCATTATCCTGCTATTCCAATTGGCAAAATTGCCTCAGAGGTGAAGAAGCACCTGTGAAACAGTGCTTTCTCCCCTCCTTTCACTTTGACTTTTAAGGGCACCAATTAGGCTTCACTCTCTCCCTTCTTAAAAACACAATCTCTCTGGATCCTGTAGATGATATCCCAATACTGTTTTATTCTTTACAAATTCAAGTTCCTCTATAACATGTTTTTCCCCCTCCCCATATCATATACACTTGTTAAAAGAGTTCATAATATCTGTGAACACCTGCTCAGTTGTTTTCAATCCATTAAAAGTTCTGAAATCGCATATGTGAAAAATACACATATTTCTCATTGAAATAAGTCATTCATTTTTTCTACATCTTAAAAAATATTTTTAATGCTGCAATAGCATTGTTTTTTAAATCATTGTAAAAGTAAAGTTTCACACCTCTTAAAAGGTATGTTATCACACTACTCCCACCACCATAGTACCAGTAACCCTCTACCACAGTCCATTGGATCCTCACCACACTTTGCTCCCACTCCCACTTCCCCTCTGGGAATCTTAGTTCTGCTTTAAAAATCCATGGGTTTGTTACTGGTTTAGTTTTATCTAATCCTTTGTTTTGGTTCTTAATAGTCTACATACAATTGACACCATCTGATATTTGACTTTCTCCTTCTAACTTATTTTGCTGAGCATAATCCCCTCCAATTCCATCTATGTTGCTACAAAGAGCAAGAGATTATCTTTTTTATAGCTGAGTAGTATTCCATTGTGTATATATAGCATATCTTCTTTATCCTCTCATCTGTCATTGGGCACTTAGGTTGTTTCCATGCCATGGCTATTGCAACTAGTGCTTCAATGAGTATCTTTACATATTTCTATTTTTATATATTAAAAATACCAAAACAGAAAGATACCCTACTTACTATGAGAAAATATTTCTGCATCGTACTTTCAACAAGGGGTTAATATCCAAGATACATAAAAACTCAACAACAGAAAACAAATAACCTAATCAAAAAATGGGCAGAAGATCTGAATAGATGCTTTGCCAAAGAACATGTGTAAATGATGTTTCTAATAGTAGTTGTTCATTAATATGTTATATTATAAAAGATATATGTTGTCACAGCTTTGATGTATACATTTCATGGCAATTCAGTTTTCATATGTGTAAATAAGTGAGTATTGATGTTGCTTTTCCTCTCACTGTTTGCAGTCCTGAATTTTGCTCTTTAGGGAAATGAGTGGCATCTTTTTTACAGTTTTATAGTACAAGACATCTGTAACTAATATTTAGCTTTTGTTTGCTGTCTTTAGAGTATTAAACTGGTGAAAAAAATCCTCTTTTGTGATCAGAAACAGCACTCTCCCCCACCCCTTCTAGGATTTAGGAAAATAAAGATAATGGGCACTCTTAGGAACACAAGAAGCTACTGGGGAACTGAACATCTAGCTTGACCTACATGAACCCCTCTGTGGAAGCAGCAAGTACTGAGCTAGCTTGGCCTCCATAGGTGGTTCAGGTCTGGAATGAGATCAAACTTGACATTCGCTTTGATTTACCTGTCCCGTGGGGAGCCTGGAGCTACTTTGGGCTTTCAGGCTTGAGGTGAAACCTGTTCTACAAAGGGACCAGAATATCCCATAACCATATGTGCAATGTTTACCTTTGTTCTAGAGGAACAAAAATAAAGAATTCTTTTTTAAAAAATAATATACTTAGGTCAGAAATCAAGTATAGTCATTTCTCTAAAGACTTCCTGTTTTCCATAGCTCAGATGAAATTCGTGTGGAATGTGATGAATACTGAATTTTGGGACCTGTGTTTCTTTGGTAACATGTCATAGAGCTGATTCTTATCTGCAGCAAGTCATTTATGTAGTTTCTAAAAATCACTAACTTTGATCTTGTTTATCAGCCTGGAGACAAACCAGATTTTGTGTGTCTGTATAGAACAAATTCATGTTCAGTGGGGTGACCAGGGCTAGTTGAGGATAGGAATGAACAGTGTTGCTTCCTGTGTCAATATGAAAGGTGTATTTGTACCCTTTAAATATGTCTTTTCATCCTTAGTTCTCTTAGTACCCTTAACTACCTTTATTTCTAAATTTTCATTAACTTTTCAACATACTTAATCATTTTGCTTACATTTTCTTACGTCAGATGCCAGAATCTTAAGGTAATAGTTAACTCTTTTCAAACTACTTCTACCCTCAGTTGATGAATGTCAGACTTTTTTCTTACCATAATTTTTAATTAGTTGCTCTCATAGTTACCTTTATCTCCTCATCACTATCATTACTAAGTGTTCCCATTGAATTTTATAGGACTAACTGGATTTTCCCCTCAAGAAGTCCAAAATGATAAAGATTGCCGTATTCTCTTATAGAAATAAATACATACATAGTATCTTCTAGTACTTGGCATAGCTTTCAGTTAGGTAACTGATATTAACATTACTGTGTTTTTTCATGCTTTCAATTTTGTGTGCTTCACAGATTGGCTTAGTGATTAATCGAGAAAATAATTTCATGAAATAGCTAATCATCTTGTTATAAGTTACAAGACATAAAGGACATTCTGTTAATTCAGGGTCAGACCAGATGGTAAGGCAAGAAAGTGGCCTCTGTGTGGCTAACTTAAAAATGTACAATTGATAAATTAAATGAGGACTCCAGGAAATAGCACCTCTAGGAAATATTTCCAGGAAATAACACCTAGAGGGTAAGAAATGATTGCTGGTTACTATTAAAGCAAACATCATATGTGTAAATATTGGCAAACTTGAAAGCTGGAGTTCAAAATCAAGGAATGCTTTGTATGTACCACATGCTGTTGCATATTTTTAAAATAGTGTTAGTGAGAGTAATAGAGAAACATTTTTATCAATTAGACTAATAAAACAGATGCATCCTTCTGATATTTTTGTCAAGGACAATAATGATAATTGTGATTCAAAACAATGACAGGACATTTGTTGGCATATTGTAGACACAGACTTATTAAATTATATTAGTGATTAAATGAATGAATACCCATCTAAAAAGAAAGAGAAATAAAATGGGGCTAGTCCATAGCAATTTTCTTAGGCTTATTATGTATAACTGTATTATCTGTATGATATTGGGGAATGGTTAATTTTCCAGTGAGGAACATTTCTGAAGCATTTGCCAATAAAAGAATCAAAGTTGAGAAACCACCAGTCTCAGCTCCAGAATTATGTTTTAGAGATTCTCATGTACTATTTGATTATTGTTCTTTTTCTAGTAGCTTGATTAATCCTCTGGCTTTTTATTAGACATTTGAAAGCATTTTTAAAACTATAAGGATAGGCTCTCATTTGCTGGGAATTTATCAAAATAGTACATACAACTATATATTTTTTGGGTTCCTAATCTGTACAAAGTAGAACCATGTCTGAAAAAAATACCACCCCGTAAATTAAATAACTATAGATTGCTATCACTTGGATACATTTCAAAGTAGTAGTAAATTCAATTCAAATATCAAAAAATAGAGATGTGGATTGATTGGTTCAGTAGAAATCAAGAATCAGTTTGTGTTTCAAGGTGGTTTTTAGTAGTCTGCTTTATTTGTTCAATGATGTCATTAAGGATGTGTCCATTTTGTTGCTATTTCCCACTTTCTCTCCATAATCACAATCTTATCATAAGGCTTTCCCTAAGATGTCTTCCTTTTGTGGTTGCAAGATTGCTGTTAACTACTCAAAGGACTATGGTGTTTTCTGACCACATCTTAGAAAAGAAAGAATGGTTTCTAGAGCTCTCACTGAATAGAACTAAGTCATATGAACCCTAAGCTTTAGTTTCCAAGTTTTGACACTGTTGGGTCTCTATCTGTCTATGAGTACTTATATGTCTGTCCTAAAAATACTTTTTTTTTTAAAACTGGATATTCTACTGAATAGCAAAATGTAGGCTGTGTAATTAACTTTTACTTTATTAGGCTAACAGTAATCCCACCGATCTCCTTGCCCACAATTTTTCAGAGTGTCATATGACTCAAGTTTGGTAAATTTGAAATGAAAAGGGGTTATCTGGGAGCTATTAATAAAGTTCTTCCTTTCTTTTTGAGAGTGACAAGAGATATCCCCCTTCCCCCCACCCACTTCATTCCATTTTCCTTGAAGTCCCTCCTACTTTCTCTCTCTTTTTCTCTCCCTACCACCATTTAACAGAAAATAAAACAGAAGCATTTTCTTTTGATTTCTTCTGGTAGCCATCTTTGACCATGGGGAAAGCCAGATTTAGTATAAACCTGATGCTATTGACTTCAATGACATTATTATTGTGTCACTAACTTAATTTACTTTCAAAATACCCAAATAGTCTTGAATTTTCTGTTATGTGAAAATAAAATTCCTTCTTTCTGAAGCCATCAAGCTCGGATTTCTAATGTGTATAGCCAAACTTACCCTAACTAATTCAGTTTTTAGTTCAAAATGCCAGTTATCAACAAAATGAAAAGTTGGCGCTAGATAGCTACCATAATGTTTAGAAATAAATAATATAATCAACTATTAATTACCATGCTAATAAAGACAAGCAGAATGGTGTGTACCCTAAATTTACAAGTCACTCAAAAGCCATTTTAGATTGTCTTTAGATAACATTTGCTGTTTTTTTGAACAAAGGATTCCACATGCTTTTTGCCCTTAAAGCAGTTAGCAAGTGCTGGAAATTTTCTAGTCTCTTAATGGCTGATACACAGTTTTGGCATAGGATAATACCATCATTGTTAACCAAGGTAAATCTTCCTTTCCTTCTCTTCACAGATTTCTCTCTTCCTAGAACAGAACAATGCTTTGGTTTCAAATGACCACCCATCAGAGAAATGTTAGGGAAATAGAAATAAACATTAGACACTATACTCATATCATGATCAAAGTATATAGCAAATTATATTTGGTGTTAAATGTCAATAATAACTTGAAAACACAATTTGCCTAGGATAATTAAGAATTGATTTTAGTCTCATGTAAGAACTTAGAGAAAAGTATACAGGGAATTGCCTCAAAGGACTTAATTCCTTCTAGCCAATAAAAAAGAATGGCTAATTGTGCAAAAGGAAGGAGAATATTTGGAGATGGTTGCCATATTAAATAAGTGGATACTTTAGGAAATATATTTTGAGTATAATTTGCTTTTCTATGACATGATAATTCTATACCCAATAGTGTTTAACTTGTGAATCAGTTATTTCAAGAGGGATAAAAACAATTTGGGAGATAGAGAATTGACAGGTTGTTTTTTTCCCATTGAAATTTTGGTAACTAGCTTTTTAATAGCAATGTATGCATTAAAAAAACTTAGCAGATTTAACACTTGATGACATTTAAAGTAAATATACCTGTTCTGCTCTCCACTTTGTCTCTTGTGAATTCTCTAACCCCCTCTACCTCTGGCCTACACCTCAGTTATTCTACACAAAAATAACAATTAAATGAAGACTGAAAGATTTTTTAAAAGGATGAAATAATTCCAATATAAAATTCTGGCAATGTTGATATTTTGAAACTTTGATGGTATGCAGGGTGGGATGGGGCAGAATATTAACAAAAGAAGACAAATAGAAAAAATACAGTGTATTTATAGTAAAAGGCTAATAGCAAGTTAAGATTCATAGTCATAAGAACACATCAGGGAAGGTTAGCTTGAGATTGATATCTCACAAAAATGATAAGGAAAACTTAAGCAGGTCTTTTTGAGCTATGTTCAAGTCAGAAAAGCAATGCCTAGGTTTATTGCTTAGGATTCCATAGTATGATGTAAGAGATTTGGGTAAGAAAGTAGAACTCAAATACAACTTTCTTTCTTCTCTCTCTAGGAGAGTAAACACAATGGGTAGGGGAAAAAGTCATGTTTAGAGGAATTCTAAGTTAAGTGAGCAATGGTGAGAGAACACTTAGCTACATTATTGTAAACACTACTAGTACTGAACTAATTTATGATTATCTCAAGAACCAAGGTGGACAATGTTTCAAGTATCAAAAACAGAGAGTTTCGATCATTCTAAATGAGCTCAAGAGACAAATTTCAAAAGTATAGAAGCCATATGCTAGTAGAACTTCCATATTGGTCTTGTATTTTGATAATTAAGTGAAAGTTTAAGAGCATGTAGAATTGTTCCTATTACTAAAACCCGAAGTGTTTTTCACTATGGATATGCTATAGAAAATCTGAATTGTTTTATTTTTTAACAAAATGCTGTTTGATCACTGTAGATATAATTAATCCTAATTATAGCAAGTTCTTTGACAAAATTTTTGAAGATATTTGTGTGGCTATATTAGATAAAAATAGCCTTCAAGTTAAATGGAGCATAGCTACCTAGATGATCGTACACAAAATCTACAAGATCATACTCAAAAACTACTTGTTAATGATGGTTGACAACTTGGATCTAGGTCCATGATTGACATGCCAGCGACTATCGTTTTCAACATTTATCAGTGACTGGAATGAATGAAATACAAAAGATCTGACTATCAAATTTAAGGCTGATACAAAGGAGGAAGGTATAGTTAATATAGTCTTTATTCAAATAGATCTCAAAGGGATAATTGACCAAAACAAAGAATTTAAAATTTAATAAGGATTCACCCATTCATTCTTTTATATATCAGTGTTCATTTATTAAACACATTTTATATGAAAAATATTTGGCTTGTTGCTAAAGAGAAAAAAGATATCTCTGCTTAGGAAGTGTAGGAAGGTTTTTAACAAATAATTGCAATTAAATAGAAGTCCTGCTATACTGAGAGTATGTGCAGTTGTTGTATAAGTTCAGGGTTGTGAATAAATAATGGATTGGGTGGAAATTAGAAAATACAGGTTTTTGTATCACTTACACAATAGTAGGCATGCTTAGCTTAATATTGTAAGGGTGGAAATACGTCTCTTCCCCTGTTGCTGATGTATGTGCCTGTGTGCATGCATATTTCAAAAATAAAACTTATAGCAACGATAAAAAAGGGGAACAAACTTATGATCGCTAAGGAAAAACTCATTATTTCTGTAGATAATGGTTACTTATTCATATCTTCAATAATTTTCATTAAAAATATTTTGTTAGAAGGACCTCCCTGGTGGCTCAGGGGTTAAAGTCTCAGCACTATCAAGCTATCACCAGCCACTGGGGCATGAGTTCGATCCTAGGCCAGGGAGCTAACCCACATGGCACAGCAGACCTCTCCTGTTTCGCCTGTTGCTCCCCTTAGCAGTATATTTCAGTAGATCCACTTATTCTGCTTCCCACTCTGTCTCTGGTGAATTCTCTCACCCCCTGCACCTCTGGTCTACACCCCAGTTCTTGTATGCATAAATAAATAAAGTAAATCTTCAAAAAATATTTTGTTAGAAGTACATTTTAATCAAATCCTTTTTAAAATGCACTTTAAATAAAGTTGACTTTTATTTATTTTTTTAAATATATATTTTTATTGTTATTTATGTCTTTTACATTTTGTATTCCCCTTGGGTAGCCCACCACCAATTCACCCGTGATCCATCTCCATGGTCCATTGTGTTCTTTTCTATTCCATTTTGTGCCCTTTTCCTTCCCTCCCCCCGCGCCTACCCCCCCCCCCACCAGAGTGTCTCTCTTCTATTTGGTTTCCTTATAGTCCTGTTATAAGTGAAACCATTCGATATCTTTCTCTTTCTTTCTGGCTTATTTCACTGAGTATGATCCCCTCTAATTCCATCCATGTCGCTGCAAATTGCATGTGTTTATCTTCTTTGAATGCTGAATAGTATTCCATTGTGTATATGTACCACATCTTCTTGATCCAATCATTTATTTTTTGGGCATCTGGGTTGCTTCCATACCTTTGCTATTGTGAAGCTGACTTTTAACCAACTGAATTAAACTCAGTTGAATAAGCATTAAGCACTTTATATTTTTTTGAAACTCAACTTCCCCTTTGATTTTATATAGTTTCACTGTAACAATGGTCATATTAAATTTCATGAAATTTGCTTCTGATAACAAATTTATTTTAGAAAACAAAAAATTGCTTCTTATATCAATGGGCTGAAGGTTGATGCTAGTGTTTCTTACCCGGCAAGATATACATTTATTTTAATCAGTGACCAGTTATCTCACTTGTTTACCCATGTGACTAATGAAGTAAAGGTCATGGATTTCATCTTAGTGCAGGCCAGCAAGCTTCTCTTTGTTATGTGGCACAGCATAGATCCCTCACCCCAGCCAGCTGGCTGGCAAATGTGTGCAGTTGGTGACAAGGAGACCTGGGTGAGACTGTGTAGATGGATTGGTGCAAATTCATCACCTTAGCTAGGAAAATAACCCTGAGAAATGCCTCCCTAATGGACAACACATGGTTGTTTATATGCAATTGAATTGTAGATATATAGGTTGTCATTAATCTTATAGAAAATTTCACTTTTGTTTAATAGATCAAATACCTTTCTGCTTTAAAAGGTACTGGGTTAAACTTTTGTAACTACATTTGACAATTCCCATTATGTTTTCATGTAATGTAGTCCCTTATATGTAAAATCTTTTGCTTTTTAGGAGATACAGATTTCTACTATCTTGTTTTATTTTTTGAGAAAGACCATGGACAAAAATAATATGAACATTGATCATTTTTGATGAGAATAAAGCTGTGTGTGATGAATATTAATTGTGAAAAAATGTTAAACACAAACTTTGGTTAGTGCCATTCAGACATCTCTTCCTCTACATTTATTAGTATGATTTGGTTAAAGAGTAAATTTAGTATTGTATTGGTATTCGGAAGTCTGTGTGCTTTAACCAGCACAAATTAAATTAAGCTATTCACTACTTTCAAAAAGGGTGCTTAATAATGTTGCATAAGCTTTCAAACTCAGTTTACTTCAGCATACACTAATTACTCCCATCTAATCATGCTGTATCATGTAATTAACATGAACATAGCAAGGATCCACTTTTAATTCCCCTTCACCCCATAGGCTCTTATACAAAATAACATTACTTATTTAAAAATTACAACTTAGCAAACCAAGTCTATTTTTTTTAAGTAGTATATATTTCATTTGGTCATCTCAGACATTCATAAGAGGCAATGTTAGCATAATTATATACATTATATTTTTTAAATGGTGAGTTCATTACAGCAGAAACTTAATCTTTCCGCCTAATGTATCAGCATGTATCAAAACCTTAGTTTTAGAACAAGCAGATCATAGAATATACACAGTGAATTCTTGTTAGATTCAAAATGGCTTTTTAAAACCTATTCAGACTTCTGATTCTAATGCAAAATGTGATATATAAATGTTAAAACTAAGTACCACTATGAGTAAGAAAGTCTGAGAGGCATGGAATGTATAATTATCTGGGCTTTTCAGAAATTAAAACTCTGTGGTTTTCATTGTATAATTTTTTTTTTACATTGAAATGACTTCTGTGTTTAGAGAAGATTAATCTCTTTAGATCTCTAAAAGACCATTTTCAGACCACTAGGGTATGACAATAACATTTTACTAAGATTTTAAGTTGTTTAAATCTATTTTTACAATAAGCTTTAGCACAGCACAATTGATAATAATCTTCTTGTAGGATTTTTTTTATAATGTAGTTTCAAAATTTCCCTATAGAAAGTGCTTAGTACTTCTCATACCTGATTTCCCCTCAAAAAAAATATGTATTTACATTCTGTGGTCATTTGACATGCCATCCCCCCAAAAAATATTTAACTCTACTGTGTGTGTGTGTGTGTGTGTGTGTGTGTGTGTGTGTGTGTGTGTGTGTAAACTTAGGAACGTGCTACTAATCATTTTTCCCAAAATTCCTATTTTATGAGTTTTAGAGGTTTTGCAGTCAGTATGAATTCTTCTGTCAGAGTGCAGACCCATTGACAGTACAATCATTTAAAAATCTAATTACTTTCACCTGTTTAAATAAGTGAACTTCATGCTGGAAAACGTGTGCAAACTGCCACGGGAAGTAGTTGAACTCGTGCTCAAGGAAGATTTTTCATGCATCTTTTTGTCCCTTGAGGTGTTTATGTCCTTTAGAAGTCTGTATAGATTTTGTCTGTACCCACAGATTTGTGAGTAAATGACTGTGTGATCGAAGCTACTAAACAATAATAAGGTTTTGTAATAGCTGTTTGAGGTTTATTTCAAAAGCTTCATGTTTAATCTCATTAAAATACCTATGGGTACAAATGTTATTTTTCCCTTGGGTGTTTTAAGCATAAATGATGGATCATAATTAATGTACTAAAAAGACATATTTTGCCTTTGTTTTTATTTTACAGTGCATAGTTCACCTAAGCCTTGCAAGTCTGAATTTGTTTTCTTTTTTGTTTTGTTTTTAACTAAAAAGCCTGCACTTAGATATGTTTAGAAAGAGAAGATTAATATTTGTCACTGAACTCCACTAGCTTTAAACAAATCAAAACAAATAGATTAATTCCCTAATAGTCTTGCAATAACACAGTGGAAGCACAGGCTGTTGTTTGTTTGGGAAGGTGAGTGGAATATGTGTTATGAAATTTCTCAGCAGCAATAGTTACACATTTTCAATTGATAGACTTTTAAGCTGTCACATCCTTATTTTCTTTTCCTGGCAACAATTATTGCCTCATGAAATGAAGATAATTGTAATTTTGTTTTGTCTTAGATGCCTAAGATATGTTATGTCTAAGATATGTTATACATATTATTACCTCTCATTCCTATTAGATTTTTTTTTCACTAAAATTAGAGTTTAGTTGATTCAGGGGAATTATACTCCTTCCTTTAAAGCATTATTAGCATTTTGTTAAGATTGGATATTAAGGAATTCAAATGACCAGTTTCGTTATTAGAATAGGGAAACAAATTTCACTTAACTATTTTTATTTTTTCCCCCTTTCTTTCAATATATAAAGCTTGTACTTTGTGTGCAGATTAACTTACCGTATATATGTGCTTGTGTGTGTATTTTATGTCATAGCTAAACAAATATTTTTAGGTAATAAGATTTACAAATATATTTCAGAAGTTTTAAACTTGTATGCCCTTCGGAGTCAAGTAAAGCCCTCAAATTAACAAAATAGGCTTTTTTTTTTTTGGCCAGTATATTAGGAAATGATGGAGATGGACAAAACTGGAGATTTTTAGGGCCTTTCTAAAGGTTTTCATATTCAGTTGTTTTAAAATACCCTGTTTACTCTAGTTACCATAGAAAACACATCAGCTGACTGAATTTAGCCTTCAGGACGCCCATCTGAGAATTCTGAAAATGCCAGTTTTTTTTTTTTAATATATCTTTAGCCAGATTTTTGCCCTAGAGAAACATTGTGGCCCCTCTAATGTGATGCCCTTGCTACTAGGAATATGGTATTTGTCAGTGTAAATATTAGTAAGTCACTTAACATTCTAGTCTGATTAATAGGGCTATGAATTACAAAGCAAACAGAATCTTAAAATTAGTGTTTTATAAAATACACATAGTTTCCACACTATCTCCACACTATCATAGGTCTTTACCTGTTGTTCATATCCATTCCCACTGGTCCAAAAGTTTCTGTCCCTGTGTTGACAATTCTAGTATTTATAGTTCTCTGATCCTCACTGATGCCAAACACTACATTGCAGTAATGACAATTAATATAAATAATATATTGCTAATAATATAATTCGATTGTCTTTAAGCTAACATTTCTCTTCTAAAATTGTATATCACCCACTTCTAGTGAAGAAAAGAGTATCTTTGTAAGCAAAATGATTAATACAATTGCCAGTTATATACATTCACATTATACATATGCAACTGTATACATAACCAGTTATAATTAATTTTTGACCTTGTTTTATACAGTGAAAAATATCTGATTTTCTTAAAAATTAATCAATACACTGAAATTAGTGAAGTAGACACATTTGTTTGGGCCTAAGGGCAAGTTCTATTCCAGTTTTTTATAACTGTTAGTAAAACATCTGTCTGATTTTAAAAGCTGAAAGGCATACTAATTATTTTCTTTAATTTTTAATTATTATTTTTAGTTGCAATGATACCCTCACTACTCTGAAGTGACTTATTAAACCTGTTTTATTTACAGTATAAATTTCTAATTGAACTAAATTATACACATTGGATAGTACTCCATGGCATATAGAATTTGAAAACAAAATTGGGTATTTCATGCAGAACAGAGAACACAAACTGAAGACACTATAATAAAATCTGCTGACTGATCTATATGGCTTTATTTATTTATTTGTTTTATTTATACATACAAGCTAGGGTACAGGCCAGAGGCATGGGGTGGTGAGAGGGTTCACCAGAGACAGAGTGGGGAGCAGAACAGGCAGATCAGAAATACACTGCTGGGGCCTCCCTGGTGGCTCAGCGGTTAAGCGCTGCGCTGTGGAGCTGTCGGCAGCGGCGACGCGAGTTCGACGCCCAGCCAGGGAGAATCCCGCATGGTGCGGCAGACCTTTCCTGCCTTACCTGCTGCTCCCCTCAGTAGTGTATCTCTGATCTGCCTGTTCTGCTGCCCGCTCTGTCTCTGGTGAACCCTCTCGCCGCCCCACACTTCTGGCCTGTACCCCAGCTTGTATGTAAAAATAAATAAATAAATCTAAAAAAAAAAAAAAGAAAAGAAATACACTGCTGAGGGGAGCAGCGGGTGAGGCAGGAAAGGTCTGCCGCGTCATGTGGGATTCTCCCTGGCCGGGCGTCGAACTCGCGTCACCGCTGCCGACAGCTCCACAGCGCAGCGCTCAACCGCTGCACCACCGGGGAGGCCTATATGGCTTTATTTTAAAAACTAAATAAATGGCTCCATACTTAAAATTCATTATTTGAAAGAGTATCATTTAAGAATATAGATAACTTTAGATTGTGTATAATCATTGTGAAGAATAGTGTTTTAACTATTTTAATAGCTAGAATACAGGCCCATTTTAAAGGCCATGCTAATTATAGTTTGAACCTCAACCATGGTTAACTTCCTAAAGAAGGGTAGAATAGTGAGTGTAGAATCCCCCTATCATTTCTAAGGAAATTTCAGTCTGCAAGAGGACTCATAAAGGTGAACTGAGCTGAGAACCAACTTCCAAGATGGCCCAGCCTGGTGGCTAGTGACAGGCACATATTTAGCTTATCAGTGATATATTCTGCCAACCAATGTTGTCTGAGAAACTTTGTGCCAAAATAAACTATGTGCCAATAGAGAGGACTCTGACTTTGGTGCTGACTAGACCTCTGTGACAAGCATTTATGTCATCAATTGCAGTTTAACAAACTGGGTAGCTTAAAATAACAATCATTTATTTTGCTTGTACAGCTTCAGTTTTGGCAGGCAGTGCTCCAAAGCTTGTCTCTGCTCTATGTAGCTTCAGTTGGGTCTGCTAGATTGTTCCTGTAGGATCAAGCCACATAAGATAGCTCACTCATATATGGCAAGTTGGTTCTAGCTGCTGGCTTAGAATTCACCTAGGGATGTTAACTGAGTCCTTTGGTTCCTCTTAATATTGTTACTTGCGCTCCCTCACAGCTTGACAAGTTCCAAAGAATATTTCCAGATAGAATCTACAAGGTTATGATCTAGCCTTGGAAGTCCAAGAACAATATATTGCCTTCTTGCTTGGCTAGCAATTAACTTTAAGAAGGGACGATTTAGACTTCTCACAGTGGGAGGAGTAGTCAAGAATTTGTTGCTGTCTTTAACCTGCCACACTAAGGGAGGTTAATTGTGGCATTGGTGCCCCTTGCACAGATGCAAATCACTCTTTTGCCAAGAGTCCTATACATACCACCTAGAGCAGGCTTCCTGATTATCAGTTCTACCACTTCTGCCCCCAGCTTCTAACATATCAGTAGCACATACTATGGGTAAGCCTTATACTAAATGCCTTAAAGGCATTTTAAAAATCACATCACAATGGACTATGATGGAGGACTATGGATTCTTTGGTGGTGGGTGTGGTGTAGTAACAACACCTTAGGGGGAAATACTATACCTGCAAATGCAAACAGTGTTGTAAACCAATGTTAAATCAATAGAACCACAAAAATAAATAAATTAAAATTACATTCTTACAGCAGTCCTTTTACATGGATGATATTGAGGCATAAAGAGGTTAAGTTACTTGTTCAAAGTTCATAACTAATGGGTGGTAAATCCAAAGTTCAAATGCCTACTCTCTCACCATACTTCATACTCCTAACCACTGTATAATATAATCTCATATGAGAGAGCTCATCTGCACCCCCCCCCCTTGACAAGCAGGCTCTCAATATATTTGTTCTCTTAAGAGCTACCTATAAAATGATTTCTTTTGAACACAGAAGTCTGGTAACTAGGAGTGTCTCTACATAAAGACATCTTTTGAAGGCATTAGGGACCTACAAGTGTCATAAAGATGATATTCTGTGTTGAGACAGGACACAGCTTGCAAGTGGAAACTAAATATACCATGTCCTGAACAAAAATGTCTCAGGATGCTAGAGGACGTGGGGTGGGGACTGGTCAACAGTGTTGGTTGTCAGCCTAGTCAGAAAAGTATCCAAATTACAGTTGAAAAATGCTAACATTGGAATCAGGAAAGCATTATAATTGTCAGATCTTAAGATTAAAACATAAATATAAACCAAGGAATTATTAGCGAGGAGTTCTAATGACACTAGAAACTTAGACTCTTCTCCTCCCTGATTCCTGATTTGCCTGAAGCAAACATCCATCTAGGGCTTCTACCCAATGCTTATCTGATCTAAAATCTATTTTGTAGTGCTCTCCGATTTTCATATATTCAGTTTGCCTGTAGACTGAATATTTATGCGTGCTGACAGCTGGAATCAAGTCTGCCCACACCTGCCCCATCTATTTCCCCCCTTCTGTTCTCGTCTGGTTTGGGTGCTGCCAAAACAAACATGAGGGCCCTAATAAATTATTTGATGCTGCATATAGGGTCTCTCTCCTTAATGACTGCCACAATGGCCAAAAGTAACCGACAAGCTATTTGAATCTTTGTTGTATTTTATCAAACACTTAGCATAATAGAGTTTGTCCCTTATGATTCTGATATATCAAAATTTCTCAATCTTTTGTTTAAACCCCTATCTCCTGATTTCCAAGGCATTTTACATTAAGTTTTATTGTACTTATATATTCTATTATCCTGTTAATTGCTTCTCATAAACATAGTTATTATTCATTGTCTGTTTGCCAAAAAATCATATTCAAGGAATTCTGTTCATTTCTATTAAAAACTTGAAGGTGTGTCAAAATGGAAAATTTTTTGACTTGCAGTTGTCAGTATATCACACATAGAAATATTAGTGAAAAAGAAAGTGTTTAATTTCTGGTTAAGCCCATTTATACTAAATTCATTAATGATATTGATTCAACCTTCAAAATATTGAAAAATAATGATCTCTTTTGTTCTTGCTGTATGCTTTAAAATTTTTATTTTTATGTCAATCTCCATTTTGTTCTACTTTTAACTCTTCTTTATTACCTTATAGCCTTCCTATTATGTGAATTTACTGACCCTTCAGATGTATTCTCATGATGTGTACTTCATTAAAGTGTCCTTAGACAGAAATCACATAGATATACAATGTCCAATACTTATCTGGAGGAAGGTGTCATGCCCCAATGACTTCAGGGGCACTCACTTGTCATGCACTTGGCTTTTGTCCAGCAGAGATGAACAAATTAGTAGCGTGTACCTGTGTTGGCCCTGTTTCTAGTCTCATTTATGTAATTGATGTCTTGTGGCCTCATTATGAACCATTACCATATCAACGTGGTGTCTGAGCCTGGCAAAGTGCTGCTTGTTGTCAAGCATTAGCAATTTACCATAGCATGCGAAACAATAGAACCTGAACACTCTAATTGATCTCCTAGACTGTCCCTGTAGCATCATAGGAGGCTTCAGTTCGGTAAATCTTAAGAGTTTTTTTGTCTTTGAAATAGTTAATAACAAGTTTGGAGTAGTATTAGACTTTTTCTATAACACAAAGGACATCTGTTTTGTTAATAACAATCTTCTAAATATGTAGTTCTTTAAATATTTTTAAGTTCTTTTACATTCATTCATTTTATTTTCAATGTTTTTATTTCTAATTAATATACACATTTGTTGGTACCTATGACCAGTGGTAAGAATGTTTTAAGTAGAATATTTTTAAGGCAAAGAAATAGCATATTTGTAAGTAATTTTGATTTTAGTGAAAGAATTTAAAATTGTCTGTCTTATGTTGCTTGAGAAGAATCCAAAATACAAGTGTGAAATCCTCTATTCCAGGGATGTTCTAGTAAAATATCATTAGGTTACCAGTTATTTATGTTGCAAAACAAGAGTGTGTAATAGACCTATTTCTTTATCTGCTAAGTACTTTTAATTTAGTACTTCTAATTCAAAGTAAATGATACAGGCAGGGATTATCTAACATTACTACCCTAAGTGTAAAACAAAAAGAAATAAAAATTATTTTAAGGCATAAGATAATCTTATCTTTGCAGATAAGTTACATTTAATGTAAATGATATATGTATTCAGAAATGGAAAAATAAACCATGCATCTAAGCTGCTATTTGTTATGACTCATAACCTGCCACTTAATTCCTCTTAGTCAAAGCTGATTAATAAAATGAAAATGAGAAAAAAATACTATAGTATGATTAGTGCCTTTTTTCTCCTCTGAGAGTAAATATTTTGTCATTTTAATTTTCTAACCCCAGTGTCCCACAGTGTCTAGTGTGTAATAAGCACTAAATAAATGTCTGAATACTCAATGAATGGGTGAAAATCACACTTACCTTTTTTATAATAAATATATAATTTTTACCTGGTTACAAAAGTGAGAAAATCTTTGTTGTGGAACATAGACAATACTTAGAAAAATGAAGGAAATTGACCTTGTTAGTGATATTAACTGTTAATATGTTGTTATATTTACAAACTTGTTCTTTTCTATGAACCTATACTTTTTAAAAATTAAAATATGGTGGTACGTTAAATAATTGATAACTTGCTTTTCTCACTTAATCATGAACAGTTAAATATTCTACATTTCACTTTATTATTCTATACTTCATTTTATTATTGGTACCTAATAATAACTACCATTTATTGGTTCCCAGGTCAGTACCAAATTAAATTATATACTAAATCTCATAAGTACCATTAATCATTTATTTTCTGAGATTGGCATTACTTCTGTTTTTACAATGTAGTGTAGATTTGAGGCTCAGACTGCTACTTACTAAGGTGAAACAGATACCAAAAGGTAGAGGAAAAAATTTTTTTCGAGATTTATTCATTTATTTATGTATAGAAGAACTGGGGTGTGGGCCAGAGATGCACGGGGGTAAGGGGATTCACCACAGACAGAGTGTATTTACTGAAATACACTGGTAAGGGGAGCAGTGGGTGAGAGAGGATAGTTCGCTGTGCTATATGTGGGTTAGCTCCCTGGCCAGGGATGGGGATAGGACTCAGGCCACAACTGTGATAACTTTATAGCACTGATACTTAACCCCTAGGCCACCAGGGGGATCCTAGAGAAAAGATTTGAATGGGAGCTGCCTGATTCAATTGTATCCCTTTAACCACCATAGTGTATCAGGATTCAGTGCTACTGTAAATATACTTCTCTAGTGCTCTATCTTTATTTTTTAGAATGTACATTCTTTTACTATTAAAAACTACATTGAGACTTGTATAAGGGCAGGAAGGGGAGGAAGGAATTGACTATACGGGTCAAGCAGAAGTTCTTTGGGGTGAATTTTATTCAAGGAATTTTCTATGTATATCTGTGTCTCATACTGGTTGAAATCATAGAATCAAATGCATAGAATCAAGTTGGACACACACAAAAATAAAACTGACCTACAGAATAGTAGTTAATCCAATGGTTCCCCAAAATAACCTGTGGACAAAACCAAACCATGACAAAGTGACTTGTGAACAAAAATTCAAAAAACAAAACAAAAACACTGTAAAGGAATGCTCTTTCAGTCATTATCCCCCTTTCCTGGAAAAATACAAAGTTGGCAACCCAAACTTCTTTCCAGTTTTCTCCTGCTCTTCTTCCTCCTCCTATTTTTTTAGTTAAAAAAAAATTAATAAACGTTCGAAGTTTTTAAATTCAAAACACTGGAATGTTCTAATCAAAGTCAATCCCATTTTATTATAAAAGAAAAAAAGTGGGTCATCAAGATATTATGCTTGTAAAAGTACCTAAAGAAAGAACTACAACTGTAGCTACAGTTTACTTGCCTGTGGTATATGAGACACTGGACTAGATCCTTTTCCTACATTGCACACTTGGGGTTCATAATAACTGTGTATGTTAGGTAACTTTCTGTCCACTGCATTTTAGAAAACTGAAGTTCAAAGAAGTTCAAGTAGCTTCCCCAAAAGAGCACGAATTGTAGGTGCAGAGCCCAGAGAGTTCACTCAGTACTATGGTAGCATGTTTTTTGCCCATTACTTTATAGAGGCTGTGTTATTTTCTCATCCACTGAACTTGCTGTTTTTCTCAGCTTCTCATTTCATCTGTATTTCCTGGTGTCCATTTTAGATATAGACAATAATTATATCAATACAACTTTTTCATTTTACAATTCATGATTCTCAACAATAATAAATGTAAAAAATATAGTGATAGAGAATGTGTAGCTCTTTTGTATGTTAGAAAAATCTTGACTGTAATAAAAATGGTTGAAATAATTTTAGCAACAATTTATGATTTTACGGTGATGGGTTATTCAAGTTTCATGTATCACACAAAGTTCTGATGAAATAAAAATATTGAGAGGGTCTCCTGGCATTTGTTGTAATATTATTTGATTTGTTGACATATTTTTAGGCTCTGTAAAGTAAAACCTCATTAATTTTCCCTCAGGTATTCAAAAGAATGTAGGATTTGAGGCAATTACCATTTTCTGGGTATTCATTGTTTACATTCTTTAAGTGCATCAAGAAAATATCTTATTATTTATTTGATATTCAAAACAGGCCAGAATGGTTAGCTAGATGCTGTGAAGGACTCAAAACATATGAAAAAGTTTGTGCTTTAAAGAATCTTGAATTTAATAGGAAGGGAAACAACATAAATGGTCTTCTATCAAGTGGCATTAAGGGATTCCAGTGTCCTTCTATTTTGGGACTTACTGTTTGTTACTTTGATGTGGAATCATTTTGTGGTAGTATTTATTTCCCCTACTACACTTTAACTTCTTGAGGGATCACCCATCCTTACTTGTAATCCCCAGAGGAATGCATCACACAGTGAGTGTCTCAAATGAACTTAAAATGAATATATAAAGCATTAATAATATAAGACTCTGTATCTGATCAAACTCATGGAACTGTCAGCAAGTGGTATAGAAGTTCACTGGCATAGAGTTCTGAGAACTTGTTTCCATAGGAGTAGTTGAGTGAAAATGTTTAAGAGGAACTGCAGAGACATGAGGAAAGGGTATTTCAACAGGTGGAAGTGTAGAAGGCATGTATAAGGTATAAATGCAGACAAATTGTATTTTATGCTTTTGTGTGTACTGCAGACTTCTCATAGGGTATGTATATGTAGAAAAATATTGATGAAGGTTGAAACTAGACTTAAAGGTCTTACTGTCAGCCAAAATTGAAGTCAGTTTATATAATATCTTTCATAAACATCAAAGCAATACTTTATGATAGAAGATATTTCATTGATTATTTGGAACAAAACATAAGGAACATATGATTTCCCATAAATGTGTCTCTTTGTCTCCTTTCCTTCCTTCCCTCCCAAATATGACCCAATGCCTTGTCTTATCAACTGATCTGATTCCTAGAATTGTTTTCAAATATCCAAGATATGCTAAATAATATATCTATATCTTTGTGCTGGATTCAGCTTAGTACACATACTTCTCTTCCTCGTGACCTCTCTGTCCTCATATGATTTTCATCACATGGTTGTCTGGCATGAATTTCTTGATGTAGGTGTTAACTTTGAAGATAAACAGAGAGAAAATACCTTTTGGTAATAGGGATGGCAAAGGTTGCATTGCAAAAAGACTTGAAGATTAGGAGGAATTATTGTAGCTACTGGTTTTTGATGATTTCCATCTTTGGGAATAATCTTTCCAACTTCAAACTGGATGTGTTCTATGAGGCCTCCGGGGCTACAGTCTGCTTTTTCATGTTGCTCTGCCATCTCTAGGTGCTTCTCATCTCTGTGTGGTCTCAGGTGGCCATCTATTCTAGCCAAAGAAAAAGGAAAAACAAAAAAAAAGGTATATACCTTCTTCCTTATGATATCACAACTGAAGGCAATTTTAGTGAAAGACACACTTAGGCTATTACTAAGATTAATGAATGGCATGTGTGAGAACTTATCGCAGTGTCTAGGAATTAATGCTAGCTACCACTGTTCTTTCAGAAAAATCATAAGAACCATTCTATACTCTAAATGTACACACATGCATAAGATATTTTTCCAAACCTGGAGAATTAAAACTCTGCTGAGGAAGACATGAACAAATAATTTCAGCAGGGGGTAAGTAGTAGTATAGAAACTTGGGTAAAGAACAAGGAGATGGGTGTGGGGTCAGAGGGTGGGTGGGCAGATCAATGCAGGTACAGGAAAGTCAGAGATTCATACAGGAGCTCACACTTTAGGTTGACCATGAAAGGTATGACATATTTAAAAAATAGTTAAGAAAAGAGACTGATTATCTCTCTGATAATTGAAACTAATGGATATGAAAATGAACTGAAGAGGTAAGGCAGGGTCAAAATACGAAGGACCTTGTAATTAATACCCATGAGTTTGGAAATAACATAATATAATCTCCCTAAAGTCTCAGTTTACTCTGAATATTGAGATAATAATGGTGATAATGATTTTGAGTATAAAGTGATAATATAAACCTCTCAGTGTAGATACCAGACATGTATTAAACTCTCAGTAGACATTAGCTATTGTTAATATAGTATTTACATTTTTATTATTGTTACTGCTGTTGTTATTATTGGATGATGAGGAGGAACCAAATAATGCTAGACAGTGATGTTACTTTGGGATTCCCAGTCATTTATGAGATATGGAATTCAAAATGGATTTGAGACAAATACATTATTAGAAATATTGATTTTGAACTATTTTCAAAATAGCCTCTGAACATTAGATATTAAGGGGTCAGTTGAAAATACCTGTCTGGGATAAAAAGTTCAGTTTAGAGTAAAACATGAAGCCTTTTGAAATACTGGCAGCCCCCACTTAGTTACCAAAACAAGAGAAACCTTTATCACTCACAACACAAAATATTACAGGACTTTGGAGAAGGAGTGATCTAGGAACTGTGGTTGAAGACCAAATATATTATAAATATTGTATTATAATATAAATATGTATTATATTATAATATAAGGAAAAATATATAAATATATTATATTTGGTCAACTGTGGTTGAAGACCAAATCTATTATATTATATAATATATATTATAATATAAGAAAAAATATATAAGTATATTATAAATATATTATATTTGGTCTTCAACCGCAGTTCCTAGATCACTCCTTCTCCAAAGTCCTGTAGTATTTTGTGTTGTGAGTGTAAACAATTCTCTTGTTTTGGTGTGTGTATCACAGAAATAAACAGAAAATAGGTCCAAGAAAAATGTGAAAAAGGCAGTTTTCTCTAAGTATCCTTCAAAAGTTTATTCTATCTATTATTGATTTATGATTTAAGACAGTGCTGATATAATGGACTGTGGCAATGGATGATGGGTGCTTTTGTAGTGGTTGAGCTATGGTGACTACACCTGAGGGGAGAAATCCTATACTTCCAAAACACTAACAAAGATGTAAACCAGTGCTACATCAACAAAGAGAAAGGGAAAAAAAAAAAAAAAAAAACAGTGCTGACAGAATAAGAAGAATTGGTTGACATTTGTCATATTGGAAATATGCAGTCATATTCCCTATCAGATATACCAAGTACCAATACAACTGGAATGAGGCTGCATCATTTTACTCTGAATGGACAGTGGACTGGGCACTTCTAGAGCTATCGGTTTCTTGTGAGAGTTCAGTCATGAACTCTCATGTTGGCTATTGCAATGATCTACTAAAATATTTCTTCACAGCTGTTTGTTTGTTTGTTTTTCTAGCAACATTTTGAAACATTCTTCTCACTGCAACCCTAACTGGTTAATTTAAAAATTAAAAATCTGATTCTGACTTAAAATCATGTAGTGGCTTTCCATTGTTCCAGGGATGAAGAAGAAAATCCTGGCCTACTTGTCATTTACTCACTTACTTTCACACATCAACCAGTTAGACTTCTCAAAATTAGTGGCAATGTTATGCTTCTTTTGCCCACCTTCTCATTCCTTTCCCTTTGCCTGTATAGACCCTGAGGTCAGCTTTTAGTTCCCTTCCTCAAGGTAGCCTTCTATGACTTTCCAGACTCAATCAGGTTCCCTTGATGGCTGCTCACATAGAATCTTTGTAGCATTCATCCTAATTGTGAGTAGTTTTGCTAATGCAAATATTTGTTTGATGGCTCTGTTCTTCCCTGCAATTAAATTTTAAGCTCCAGCATGACAGAGAAAATGTCTGTTTTTTCTGCTAATGGGCCTTGAATCATTTTTGGTTCCCCTCAAACGTGGAACAGATTGAGAAGTAGACACAGGAGTCAGATTAGAGTGTCAAAAAATAGCTTTACTATTCTAAATGTTAATTAGAGAATTCAGCCTCATCTATGGCTCAAATTAGACATCCTATTTATTCTCTCATAATTGAACTTACCCAGCCTTTAGAAGAAAGAAAGGAACAAACATAGACCTCTACTGTATCTTTGGTACCTTCAAGAGTGCCTCTTTTTGAGTAAGTGCTTACAAAACATTGCTTATTGCCTTTTGAGGTTTTCTTTCTTTGCTGATATTTCCTTACTTCAGATAAAGTTTTCTAACATCCCTGATAAAGTGCAAAACAATTACCTCTTCCAGTTTCTTCTTTTTTCTTAATTTTTAAAAATATTTT